>JAABLK010000036.1:0-87801 GCA_012295415.1 Phytophthora chlamydospora
GCGGAACGGGGGCGCTTCAGCAAGCGATCGGTTATCATTATCCCCACCGCCGCGTAGCGGCGGCGCTCGGCTAGTAGCTTTCAGCTTTAGGCTGAAAGAATTTCAACTTTAGGCTGAAAGAATATGTTATGGAGACATATGTGGTCCACACCCGATAAAATCTGCCGTCCCGTCGAAGAGCATCAGTGTGATGCGCCCGCTATGAGCAGCGGCCTCCACGTGCGCACGAGTGGGCCGACAGCAAGAGCCGGCGGCGGCGCTTCCTCGTCGGCGGCATCGCGCCCCAGCAGTACCCGCAGCAGCAGCAGCCTGGCGTCCAGTCGTGGTGGAAAGAAGCTCGAGGAGCAAGTGCGGATCGTGGGGACACACTACGTAGGTGCTGGGTCTGGCTGAGTTGATATTATTATCCTGCATTGACTGGCAACATTTATACGACAGCAATTGGGCGCGGAGATCGGACGAGGAGGGTTTGGCATCGTGTATGGAGCACTGGACCTGCGTAATGGACGCTCCGTGGCGATCAAGCAGGTGTCGCTGAGGGACATCGACAAGGACGAACTGCTATCGATCGAGGTGCAGGAGAATTCAAGACTGGCAGAGGTTATGATGATATTGATAATTGCTTTTTTTCTGTTTGACTGTCTATCAGTCGGAGATCAGCCTGCTGCGCAAGCTCAAGCACGAAAATATCGTCAAGTACCACGATACCATCAAGACGCAGGGATATCTGTACATTGTACTCGAGTACATGGAGAACGGCTCGCTGGCACAGTTTATCAAGAAGTTTGGCTCGCTGTCGGAGACGCTGGTGGCCATGTACATCACGCAGGTGCTCCGAGGACTGGCCTATCTGCACGAACAGGGTGTGCTGCACCGAGACGTCAAGGGAGCGAACATTCTGACGACCAAGGACGGTCTGGTGAAGCTGGCGGACTTTGGCGTGGCTATCAAGCTGAACGAGACGCAGAAGGCCAACTCCGTTGTCGGATCGCCGTACTGGAGTACGTTGCGCCGTTGAGATAGTTGTTTTGTGAGAGTCTGTGGCTGCTGACGATTGATGCTGTACTATAGTGGCGCCAGAGGTGATCGAGATGGCGGGGTGGTCGAGTGCGTCCGACATCTGGAGCGTGGGGTGCACGATCATCGAGTTGCTGACGACCAAGCCGCCGTACTTCGACTTAGCGCCCATGGCCGCGCTATTCCGTATCGTACAAGAGGACCACCCGCCACTTCCACAGCGCATGTCCCCGGTAAAGACTGCTTTTTCATGTTAGTCCCAGTTACGGTGGCTGATATGTTGCATTGTACTCTTAGGCCTTGCACGATTTCATCATGAAGTGTTTCATGAAAGAGCCGCGATTACGAGCGTCAGCGGAAGAGCTGCTTGCGCATCCGTGGATCGCTCAGATCCCCAAGAACAAGGTGGAGCAAAGTACACAGCTCGTCGCGGAGAGCGTCACGTCTTCCAATGATCGTGACGCTGTGCTCAACACCATCAAACTCTACGAGAAAAGCTCGTCCACTACGGATATACCTCAGTCCACGACAGGCAAAAGCTCGCGCTCGCTGAGTGTCACAAATGAGCAGTCGGACGAGGACGTCGAGGACTGGGACGATGAGTTTGGCGTTGATTCCAATCCCACGCCCTTCGTGCTTCGGGGCGACGGAACTCGGAAAGACAGCAAAGCGAAGCCAGCGGCAGATTCGACGCCGAGCAAGCCGAAATTCCAGCTGTCGAAAGAAGACGCCAAGGCGCTTTTCAACGACGATGTGTGGGAAGACGAAGAGCTGGAAGGTACAACGTTGTCAGAGAGCTCTCCAGCGCTTGATGCTGGTCATGATAGCGGTACGAATCAGAGCAAAGCCGAGAAGCTGAACTCGTGGGACCGCTCGTCGCTGATACCTGCCCAAAGTCGCATCGCAAAGCTGCAACAGTTCGTGGAAGACCCGGAAGAAGACCTCACATTTGACGACATTGATGAGAAACAACTCTTGCAAGCGGCGGCGAAACAACAGCGCGCTATGGAGGCAGATCCCCTCCCGGCCACTGTGGTGCCAGCCAAGAACCCACTCAGTGCGTTCAAGGAGAACGACGACGTTGATGGAGACTTTGACTTCGCTGACGGTCACGTGGGGAACTTTGTGCTTCGCGTCAATCGTGATAGTAACGCCGGGTCGTCTTCCGGCGGCAGTGCTCAAGACAACTTGTTCGACGACGAGCTGGACTTTGACTACTCGACAGCCCGTGACACAAGCCAGAAGGCAACTGCTCGAGTGGTGGAGCTGCTGTCGTTGCTAGACCCGAGCATGGAAGACCAAGTTATCCTTGATGCGTGCAATAATTTGGTACGTTATTCGAGTCGAAGAGGATGACAGCGTCTCGCTGACGATCATGTCTGTTGTCGTTGTGCAGGAAGAATTGTTTGACCAGAACGTAACGCTAAGGCGGGACTTGATGTCGCAGCCTGGCGTGGTGCCGAATATCATGGAGGCGCTGGAAATGAAGAAGATGGACGTGCTGCATGCTGTGCTCAGGGTTATCAACATTGTGAGAGATGTCTGCTCTGTGTTGTGTGATCATCGGACGCTGATACTAACGCCTGGTTTGTCCTTTGTCTACAGATTGTCGAGGGTAACAAGAAGTTCCAGGAGAACTTGGCACTGGTTGGTCTGGTGCCGGTGATTATCAAGCTCACGAAGCAACACAATCCGTATTACTTGCCGGGTGAAAGCGGCAGGGGATTCCGTATGGACAACCCGGAGGACACGGAGTTCTCGATTGCTGTGCGGATGGAAGCGGCCAAGTTTGTGCGGCAATGCTGCAAGACAAGTTCGCTGACACTGCAAATGTTCATCGCTTGCGGGGGTTTACCCGTATTGGTGGACTTCCTCACACTGGAAGACAAGTGCCCCAGTCTTGACAGCGACGTGGATCTACTTCGCATTGCCCTGGATGGAATCTTCAGCGTCTTCAGTATCCAGACGATCCCGAAGAACGACATCTGCCGTCTTTTTGTCAAGGCGGGTCTGTTGAAGAAGTTCGTCGTCGTTTTCTCGGAGATCGTAGTCTCCGTCTCGGCAAATGATACGCGTGGCACAGAGAGCGCGGTCAAACCTGTCAAATCCAAGCCAGAACGAGCCTCTACCGAGGACGAGGCGGCAGCAGTGTGGTCCATGAAGGAGCTGCACAAGACTTGTGACATCTTCGTGCTGTTTTCCCAAGGCGATGCGGTGGTGAAAGAGCACATGTGCGACGGCGCTGTGCTTGAAGGCTTGCTGGAAGCAATCCATCCAGGTTCACCTATCTTCAACGCAGGCAATGAACCTCGCGAAAAGAAGCGGTCTCTTCCGTTAATCCGACACTCGGACGAATATGTTTCGGCGATGCTGAAAGTACTCAAGTGCATTCGGAACCTCAGCATGGAACCCTTGACGCTGGAGAAACTGGATCGCGCCGGAGCAATCCCGACGCTTGTGCGTCTGCTAAATGAGCAAGAGGCGGAAGGCCCCGCCATCTCGGATGCCAAGCGGAAAGAGGTCGAGAACATTGTCCTCCAGTCCATGTTCTATCTGTGCCGAATCAATCGGAACCGACAGACTCATGCGGCCCAAGCGGGTGTTATTCCATCGCTTATCAAGGTGGTGAGGAACTCCAGTCCGCTGAAACAGTTTGCGCTCCCGATCCTGTGCGATCTGGCGCACGCATCGCCTACAGCACGCGCGCACTTGTGGACGTACGACAGCGTGTCTCTCTTTCTGGAACTGCTGGAGGACAAGTACTGGCAGATCGACGCCATCAAGTCCATCAGCGTTTGGCTTGTGCACGACACGGTGAAGATGGAGAACGTGTTGCTCGTTCCCGAAAATTTGATGAAGATTATGGTATGTTTCCACAACGCTCTGGACACGGAGCTTGAGAATTTATTAGAGCCGCTGCTGGAAATTATGAGCCGCTCGGTGAGACTCAACCAGGCGCTTGGACGCAGTGGCATGTTCGTGACGGAGATCTTGAAGAGGCTGCGGCGTATTCCAAAGGCGATTGTACGCAAAAACCTGCTCAAGATGCTCAAGAGCCTGTTCGAGTCGCACACGTCGCCGATCCAGTTCCTCGTCGAGTACAACCTCCGCCCCGTCGTGTACGCGCTCGCCCAAGACGAGAACAGCATGATCCTGGTCAAGGAGATCGCGTCGCAGCTTCTCCAAGCCATTCTCGTTGCTGCGGGGGTATTTTAGAGAGAATTCGCTTCAATTCCAGTCCCAAGTTTCACAGAGAATATCACGAAAAATGCACCGCTCAAGGGGGAGGCGGTGGGTGGAGCAGAATGTTTTATTTATTTTGAAATGGACCTCATCTGTGCTTGTCGGCAAGTTTATTTAATTTATTTTTCTGTTGCTGTAGCGATGCTAGCAGAAGTTCCTTCTTGAAAGTCTCGAGATTGCGGTGATTGGAGGCGTTGAAGGTTGGCAAAGACGATGGAGGCATCTTCTGCGCGCGAGACTTGGCAATCTCTTGGTGCACTTCCTCTCTCACAACACTCTGGATCATGGCCTTCGTCGGAGGCAACTCGCCATGACACGAAATGCACTTGGCGCCAATGAGTGGTGCCCCCCTTTGAACTGCTCCATCGTGAACGACAGGGCCACCTCTCAACAAGTTGGAGCTGGAATCCATCCGGCCCGGTTGGCCGTGCAGAAGCGACTTCAGCTGGTTCTTGTCCACTTTGCGCCGCAGGCGACGGTGGATATCGACGAGGTCGTGCTCATCGAGTGACGCGTTCGCGACGTTCTGCACTTGTCGCTCCAGTACTTCCTGGGTCCAGAGAAGCTCGTCCTTGTCCAGCTTCTTGCTAACACGAGCGATGAGCTGGTTCATCTCCTCTCCGAGCAGTCCGTCGCGCTCCAGAGTTTCACTCCGCGTGGCGTCAAGACTCGTTGTGAGTAAATCCCTCATGTCGTTATTGGCGACGATGAGCTCCTGCATGGACTTCTTGACGTCCTCCTCCTTCGCATAGGCGAATGAAATCTCCATGAAGCTGTCGAGACGCGCGTTCAACATCTTTACGAGCGCGATAGTCGAGTCGAGGTGACCAAGCGCAAAGCCATGCTCCTCCACCTTGTTTTGAACAACAGTCTGCGCGGAGCGTAGATCTTCCACGTGGTGACGAGAAGCCATGGCTTCGGTATGCAGCAAGAGCAGGAAGAGGATCGAGCGGACCTGGACGACAATATCTTGCATGAAGAGCGTCAACTCTGGAATCTGGATGCCTTCTCGCTGAGCTTCTCGTGTGATCAAAGCGCCTTCCAGCTCTTTCAACTTGGTGGTAGTCATGAACACGAGATGGTCATCAAAGCTCGAGTGCTGGTTACTTGAGGCACTGTCATGGGCGTCGTTGTTACTACCGGAATCAAGAGCGAGGGAGTGGGCTGCAGCTTTTGACATGGCTGCCTGGCCTTTCAGTTTATCGAGTTGTTGCTGGAAATCCATCGCCGATTCCACGAGAAAGTCGACTTCAGACGCAGATTCTTGTGAGAAGAGCGAGTTGCAGTTCACAATGAAGTGGGAGAAGATCCCGTGGAGCAGCTCGATCCCCACGTCCAGTGATGAACGCGTCGAGCTCTTTGCAGATTTCTCAGCCTTGCCAAGCTCAACAGCTTGCAGCATCGCCCCACTCATTCCCAGCAGCGTATGGTAAATGCGGTTGCAGAATTCCGTAATTCGGACAAGCAGCTTGCCGCTTGAAACGCGTTGGGAAGCCTGGAGCTGCTCGACTCCTTTCTGAAACTCCAAGGAAACCTCGTTCGCGCGCTGATCGGCCTCCTGCCGCAACGTATAGAGAGAGAGTTCGATCTTCTCGTGTAGAGCAGGGATCTCCGCCGCAGTGAGCTGCATCAGTATCTTCTCCGATGCCTCGAATGCAGTTACTTGACTAGCGAACTTGGACGATACGTCCTGAAGCTGCGCTGAGATGGCGTTCGTCACTGCGCTCGTCACACTGGAAGAGATGGAGCTGTTGCGACGAGCCGAAGTCCGCAGGCGCTGGATCTCCACGTCGACCTCTTGTAGCTTTTCCTCGACGTCCACGATGGTTCGCGCCTGTGTCTTCTGGGTTCGCTCCATCTTTTGAACGCGATCCACCACGGGCTGCAGCTCAACGATGCTCTCATCCAGCGCATTGATAGCCAAACTATTGTCCTGGATATGCTGCTGGATGTACTCGAGCGATTCATCCAACCGCGAAGTGTTCTCCTCCAGTCGCTTGACGCGTTGGCCCATTGACAGTTGCTGGCGACGGAATAGCGCTTTTTCGGCGTTGATACCGTTAAGCTGTCGGAGTCGTTGCAAGCGCACTAACTTGCCTAGCAGGAACATCCAAAGCTGTCGAATTCGCTCCTTTGTTAGTGGCGGGCGTGGCTCCATGGAGACAAGAGCTGACGACGATGGGGAGCTGATCGATTTCCGCGCCGGAACTGTCATCGAGCGTGTGATGCTGTGAGGGTGCTCGTGGGCAGAAGCGAGCGAAGACTGCTCACTCAGCTGAACGTCTGGATCCTTACGAGAGCTTGTCGAGCGGCGTTGACGCCGTGCTCGAACAACGGACGTGAGTATGTTCGGGCGCAGTAGATTGCCGGATGAAGAGGAAGATCGGAAAAGGTCTACCTGGTCGTCCATTGCCTTTTGTTGCGAAACCAAGTGCGTGCGGTACTCGTGCGGCAATTCTTCTCGTAAAACTTCGCCTTCGTGCTCTTCTTTGTCGGCGCTTTCGGTTGGAACTTCTTCAGGGACATCCACGGTCTCCTGCTTCTCCTCTTCCTCAACGGTTGGTGGAGAAATATCGACAGATTCTGCCGGAGTGACGACGGCTTCAGTTGTGCGCTCCCCCTCCGCTTGCCCTGGAGAAGACTCCGGCGCAGTCGCTGCCTCGTTTTCCTCAATAAGGCGCTCAATCTCCAACTCTGGGATTTGGGCTTCGACAGAATCCAGTGAACGCTGAATTGACGGATCTGTTCGTTGGTGACGCTTTCGCAGTGATCGCCGTACGTAATTTGACACGGAGACAGTAGCCTTGAATCGAAGTGGGGGGCTAGCGGGCACAGTCGGCTCTTCCGTTTGAGTGAATTCGTCAGCGTCAGGCTGGACAAGCGCTGCCTGGGAATTGGCGCGCGATTCAGTTTGCATCCCGTCGTCTTGCTTCTGTGGTGAAGATGCGTCAGCGCTAGCGTCTATTTCCTTCTGAGAGCCATCTGTCCGAAACACGGGGATGGAGTGCGTTGCGGACTTCCTGACAGCACGCTGTGGAGCGCTCTCTTCTTCATTCTCATTGATGGTCTCTTCTCCGTCAGCAGATTCGTCCTCTTCCTCACTAGTCTCGGAATCAACGTCGTCGCTGCCGAGAGACTTCGCCAGCATCTCGATGCCGATGCGCACGTCCTCGATGCTTTGATCCTGTCGGTCCGCTCGACGCATGAGCTCCTTCACCTCCATCTTCACCCTCGACAAGTAATCGAATCGCTTCTCCAGCTGGTCGAGCTGGTTTCGAACTACCTCCTCCGTCTGCTTAGTCTTCTCGGCCAAACTGTCTGTCGCTTCACTGCGCAGCTCGCCGATCTGAGCGCTCACCTTCTCGTCCAGTTCTCGGAACTTCAGCTCCAGCAAGGCCCTCTCAGAGCCATCGTCGACAGGGCGCAAGCTTTGCATCTCAAGCCGAGCCTGCTGCATCTGCTCGGACACTTGCAGCTGCACATCCTGCTGTAACTGCTCCATCTTCGTCGTCAGAGCTGCCAAAGCTTCCACCAACGAGGCGTCAGGCGGCGCTGGCTCAATTGAAGGCACCTCTACGACCACGGGAGCTGGAGCCGGCGTATTCTGCAGCTCCTTGATGGCCAGACGCATGGACAACTGCGTGGACTCGAGCTGCGCCATCCGCTGGGCCTGGCGCTCGTTGGTGGCCGCCAAGTGCTGCAGTTGATCGGTCAGCGTCCCGATCACGGACGTCAGCGCGCCTTCCTGGGCCGCCAGCACGTCCGCCATCTCGGGCATGAGCTCCTCGAGCAGGTCCATCTTGCAAAAGGAGAATCGTCTTGCAAAAGGAGAACCGTTGAATGGAGGAGACGCGTAACGGCCACTTCAACATGCAAACTTCAACTTCTTATGTGGCCCACTTCAACTTTCTCGTCGTCACGTGATAAACAGAATCAGGACGAGAACGATGGCGTCCTGGCAGCGCTACCCTGGGGCGTGGAGTCCGGGAGAAGAAGAGCCTGCGCGTCATCCGGGACGTGGAGGGGCGAGCGCGCCACCACTGCGCTTCCAAGAGGACGAAGAGAAGAAGGAGGATGCCCGTGATGGACGCTCGCAACGTGTTCCCTACTATCCCAACATTCCTCCTCCTCATCCGTCTGGATACCCGCCTGTGCTGCCTCAACAGGGTTATGCAGCATATCCTAGTGGCGTCCAAGAACGTCAAGATCGCTACGACCCTGGGTACCAGTACCAGTACACTTATCTAGGTCAAGCTCCTCCTCGTCCTGCTCCAGTGCAGCAGCCAAGTCTCCGCGGTCAATGGATGCCGCTCGACTTGCAGCAGCCGCAGTCGCTGTGGGGGCCAGGCTCCGAGCTGCACGAGAGGCCTCGAGGCTGGAGCGGAGCGCCGTCACCAAATCGCAGAACGCCTGGCTTCCTACTGGCGACGTTGCGGCTCTGCGTCTTCCACGTGGTGGACGTCTTGTTCGCGCTCGTGGCGTGCGGCGTCTTGTCCGCCGGTCTCTGCGCGGCGGCGTCGCTGATCCCCGTGTGCTGCGTGGGGCTGCTCATCTTCCAGGTGCTCGTCTACATCGTCTTCGCGCTGGCGCAATGGGACATCACACTGGCCAACTACATCGCGCCGGCTCATCAGTGCGCGTACGCGAGCCTGCCGCCGCCCGGCCGCTACGTGGCCAGAGAGGGGCTCTCGGGCTACCGTATCGCGCCCGGTCTGGCCTTCTTCTCGCCGCTGTCACTCATGGCCATGCTCTATTTCGTGCTGGTCAAGCCCGTGATCGGTGCTCTCAGCTTCCTGTCGGTGCTGCTGGTCGTCGCGCCGACCGTGTCGTTTGTCACGTCGCTGACAACGCGCTACGATGGAGGAGGGGGCTACGACTACGACTCCATTCAGATCTACGGCGTCGGACCCACGTCCATGAGTCGCTACCCGGGGCTCTCGCTCGTGGGCGCGATCTGTGTGACGCTTGTGGGCGTCGCGCTCATGCAGCTCGTGGCCAAGATATCGCAGGGCGCCACGCGCTTCTTCTGCTGCGAGAAGTTCGCCGTGACCACGAGGTTCGCGCCACACCAGTTCCAGCCGTTGAACAACGGCGCGGCCTCCTACGGAACAGCTTCGACGAGGAGCTAGATACAAATCCAAGGTTGCAGCCTGATTACCCTTGCCTTTGATCCTTTTGCAGAAACAAGACTTCGCACAACATTTTTCGTCCGGAATGTTTGTTCCAGTTGGTAAATGCCACCAATATGGCATTCCGCAACTTGCCTTCCGGTCCTCGGCACTCAAGCCAACCCAGTCAGCCATGGTTGAGACGTCGAGCTACAACAGCCGCCTGTACCCGGACATCGAGGCCGCGGTCGATCCCAGATACGGCCAAGCGTACGCCACTGCCAATGCGCCTCCGATGACTGCGCACGAGTCGGAGCGCTGGCCGCTGACGGCGGCACCTCCCGTAGTGTACGCCCAGCCGGATCTGTACAACAACTACTACGTGCCGCCATCGTACGGACCGCCGCCCGAAGAGCGACGGCCCTGTCACCACCATCGTGACCCCAGAAGCCACCACGAGCATTGCGGCTGCAAGGGCGAAGGTTTCATCCTGTCGACGCTGAGACTTGGGCTCTTCCATCTATTGAACGCGCTGCTGGGCGTGACCGCGTTTGTTGCGGTCGTCACCAGCGTCCACATCGCGATCGGCCTGATCCCGCTGTGCTGTGTGGGCCTGCTGCTCTTTCGCGGCGTCGTGGTCCTAGTCCAGTGGCTGGCGACGCTGGACGTCAAGCTCAGCAACTTTATCACTGCACCAGGGTCCGAGCGCGTGCTCATCGCCGACGCTGACCAGCCGCTTGGCGGCTTTGAAGGCCTGCGGCTCTCCCCGGAGCTGTCGTACTTCTCGCCCGTGTCGCTGCTGGGTGCGCTCTACTTCGCGACCGTCAAGTTCGTCATGGGCATCATTAGCCTGGTCGTCGTATCCCTGTTTGCTGTATTGCCACTGGTGCTCCTCGGCTTCAGCAACGATGATGGCAACGACGACAACGACTGGATCATCAAGGTGCATCACCACAAGAAGGTGGATCTGCGAGAACACCCGCTCACCTTCTACGTCCTGTGGGGCTGCCTCTTCATCCTCTCGGTTGTGGCCATGCACGTGGCGGCCTGGCTGTCTCGGGCCTTGACGCAATTCTTCTGCTGCGAGCGAGTGTCGGCGTCCGAGAACACGATCCCCATCGTGCAGTTCCCATCGACAGCAGCAATTGCCACGATGTATGGCTCCAACATTCCTACCAGCTACCCAAACCTGTAACAAGCTGTTGCAACGTGAATCTTAGGACATCAAATACACTGTACTGCTGAACGAATCGTGGCGTCGCATTTTTGCCATGTCGGACTTGACGACACTGTGCAGCGAGGCCCAGGCCATGGTGCTCCGCGCAACCAGGGTGCTCGTGTTCCTGGTGCTCAACTACGCGCTGGCCAGTACAGCTTTCATGGTGATTCTCTTCGGCGTGGCCTTTTCGCTCGGCTCGCTAGCGCTCTGCTGCCTGGGCGTCGTGGTCTTCCAGGGACTGCTGTATCTGGCGCCACTGCTGGCGCGGTTCGACGTGGCGCTGCACAACTTTGTGGAGCCCGTGGAGCTCAAGCTGTACGGCCAGATCCCGCACTACGGCGAAAGCGAGACGTCGCGCGCGCGGCCATCGCTGGCCGTGCTGCTGTACTTCACGACGGCCAAGCTGGGCGTGGGCGTGCTCAGCGCCATGGTGGTGGTCATCCCCTTCTCGATGCCGGTGCACGCGCTCACGTCGCCTCCGTTCCGCGACGAGTACTTCGGCGAGGGCTGGTTCCACCTAACGGCCTTCCTCGTGGTGGCCTCAGCGCTGCTGGTCAGCGGCTTCGTCGCCATGCCGCATGTGGCGAGGCTTTCGTGTGTGACCACGCGCCTGCTGTGTCGCGAGGTCTTCTCATCCATCTACACGCGTGACTACGTGCCTTCCGCCGCACAGGACGAGGCGCTGCCGTCGTACGGCACCAAGCAGCCCATGCAACAAGTGTGATCGGCGGCTGGGCATGAACCAAACCGACCAAGTGGTAGCGGAGACCAAGACAAACTGCAATATCAAGACGACCATCTCAAGAAACAGTGAAAAAATGCGCAAAATATAATACAAGCACACCTAGACACCACCACTAGGAGAAATCAAATACACGCTGGCATTAAGCCAGAAGATAGCAATGCCTATCCGATGCGAAGTTGCCTTTGGTGGCTGCGGGATTCGGGCTGCACAAAAACACGTACGGCACTCTCGTGAACACCTTGATGTCACTATGCGTCATTCTTTTGAAACTTTTGCCAATATCATAATCCGCGCTCATCCCCCTTCACTTTCAAGTTGGCTCCGCTTGGCCACGCACTTCAGTATCATTACCATAGCTCCTCGTACTGCGCGACGATGGCCCGCGGCAAGGACGCTCACGTGAGCTTCGCGTCGCCCTCCAAGGGCGAGTCCTTCCCGCACGTGGCCTACACGCACAAGCACCATCCCCTCCAAGCGCGGCCGCTCTACGTCGAGCCCGTCGCTCCACTGCACCACTGCCCGCATGACCCCACGGACGACGAGGACGCCGAGGGCCTCGTGCACGCGCTGCTCCGCGTGACAGTCAAGCTCGTGGTCTTCCACTGGCTCAACTCATTGCTGGGAGCCGCGGCCTTCACTGTCGTGGGCTGCGGCGCGCTGCTGTCGCTGTTGCTGACGCCGCTCTGCTGTCTCGGCCTGCTGCTCTTCCGCCTCGTGCTCTGCGTCGTGGCCGCGCTGGCCGAGCTGGACGTGGGGCTCGTAAACTTCGCGTCGCTCCCGGAGGAGCGCATCTCCCTCAAGAAATTGCAGCGCGGCTCCCACGCCAGTGCGCGCGCGTGCGGCGAGACGAGCGTCGAGCGGCTGGTGCCCGAGCTCAGCAAGTTTTCCCCTCAGGCTCTGCGCGCCACGCTCTACTTCGTGTCAGTCAAGGCGCTGATCGGTGCGCTCAGCAGCCTGGTGCTGTCCATTGCCTTCTCGCTGCCGGTGGGCGCCATCTCGCGCGGCAGTCTGGGCGACAACTTCCACGGCGTCGTGGGACTGCTAGTCTTCCTGCTGGCCACAATTTTGCTGCTGGGCATCGGCATTCCGCTCATGCAGTACGGTGCAAGACTGTCACGAGCGGCGACGGTCTACTTCTGCTGCGAGAAGTGCGCGCCCGTGCACCATCATGCAGAGCCATCCATTTACGGCGCCACGGATATCAACAGCGCGGCGTGAGCTGCGAACGGATCCCACAACCCGAGGGGGAAGTGATCTGGTGTTGCTTGACCCAGACGTCTTTCGCCCTCGGTGTACTACTAAGATATCAAGCATGACGCGCAGTGGTTCGCAGTGCGTACAGATAAATGTAAAAAGACAACGACGTTCTTACAAACATTGGACTTTACTACGTCTTGTTGCCACTGCGATCGTGGCTCAACTTTAACGCGACGAACAAACTACGAGCTCGATGAAAAGCTCTACAGGTGCATGGGTCTATACAACGCACGATGACGACACAAGACGCACTGCCCAGCACCACGAACCAGTCGAAGCTCCCCGCTCCGAAACATCAATATCCAAACCAGTATCAGCTTTACTGGGGGGCGCCAAAGTCCTGCGTCCAGTACGTCTTGTATTCGCTGCAACCGTCGTTGGTCACCAAGGCAAAGCCGACGTTCACCACGTCGTCCTTGAGGATGTTGGCGCGGTGACCGGCCGAATTCCACCATGAGGTCATGACGGCGGAGACGCTGGTTTGACCGGCAGCCACGTTCTCGGCGGCGACACTCCATTCGTAGCCCTGGGCCTCCATTCGGTCCCACGCCTCCGATCCGTCCGTGCCGTCGTGGGTCATGGTGCAGTGCGTAGCTTGGTCCGCGGAGTGCACATTGGCAGCAGCCACGAGTCGGGCGTCGATAGTCAATGCGGACAGCCCGTACTCGGCACGGTACGAGTTGATCGAGGCCAGCATCTCCGCCGTCTCCGCACTCGTAAGCCCGTTGTCGTAGGTCGTCGTCGACTCGGACGTCTGAGAGGAGCCTGAGTCCTGGGAAGCCGAAGGTTGTGTTGTCTCGTCGGTCTGCGATGCTTGACTCTGGTCGAGATACTGGTCGGCGCTTTGGTTCCCGTTCTGCTCTGCGTTCTGCTTGCCCTTGCTGTTCGAGCTCGAGCTCGAGCTCGAGAAGCGGTCGATAACATACCCACAGCCGCCGCCCCAGTACGTCGAGGCTTCGGCCGCCTTGCCGGTCTTGAGCCAGCAGGTGCCGCCGTTGAAGTACGTCCACGACCAGTGAGTGCACTGCAAGTCGTCCGCGCAGAGGTCTCCGCAGACATCCGGGATGCCTGCCTCCGAGCGGAGGTCGTTGCCGTAGTAGTCGCAGTTGTTCTGCCACATCACGCGGCCTTGGCTGCCGACCTCGAACGCCGAAGAGGAGGCCATTACCATGGCTACGACAGCAGCGGAGACCGTGAACACTTGCGCGCAGCAGAACATGCTTGCTTGGGAATTGGTGGGAATTGCTTGGTGCCCGACGAATTGGAAAGTGAGGACGATCCCATCGCTCGGGTTTGCACGCGCACCGTTTTCGGCCTCGTAGAGTAAAGCAAGAAGCAGAGGAGAGATCGGAATTGCGGGCGCGTGGAGCTCTGAGAGCTCTGCTAGGCTGGTGAGCCAGCTGGCAGCCAGTTGACACACCATGTGCCAGGCGAACGAGGGATAGTTGAAGTCGTGTCACTGATAAAATTGAAGGCGCTGACAGCCCGTGTAATGGCGATACAGCTAGTTAACCAGTGTTAGTGTCCTTCTGGTGGCTGCGGGGATCCACGAGCGATTCTACATCGAGCAGCTCAGTGCAGCGGAAATCGGAGCTTACGAATAGCGACGGAAACAAGTATGCATCTGAGTTATGCCCGACTCGAAGTTGAAGCGCTTTGATCGCTGCACCGAAAAGCAGCAAGTCACCACAAACAGATTGAATGACATTGCAAGTGTTTGGTGGTGGCGCTGCAGCGCTGACGCACGTGTGATGGCATTGAGTATTGCCTGGGAGAAACGTTGCGTTTGTACGAAAAAAGCTAGCGAACCGTGTAAGCGCCTTGAAGGCGGCAAGGCATGACTTTTACTACTCACCCAGCTAGCACTCCGGCTCAATCCGTCTCTGTCGCTAGTGAGTTTTACTGCTGTAGCTTACGATCAGCCAAACTGGCAAAGGAGACTTTGGTCGTCGTTCGTGCTCGCGATCCCAAGACCTTGAGTTGAGCCATATGGCATCTTCGTCATCGGCGATCTTTACTAAAAGATACAGCATGTGTATCATTGCTAAAGGCGACAAGTGCGTCAGTAGCTATGGCCAAGGTATCCGTATGTCCACATTGACATGGCAGCCGCATTCATAGAGTCTTCAGTTTGGCGCTGCACTGCCGTCGTGCTGTCGAGCTCCGACCAAAAATCTACTTCGACCAACAACTTTACATGGAACGCATCCGCATGACGCCGAGCCCTTGGAGTGTCCAAGCTAGGAGTGTGCACATATACGGCGCTGCATCGAGCGATACCTTCCTCTATCGACAGTTTTGTACGATTTACAGCTCAATCCAAAGTGACCTTCGTTTTGCTCCGTTTTGCTTGAAACGCTACGCATCGTTGACGACGTGTTACTCACTTACACAAACACACTATCCACCACACTTACACACTACCTACAGACTCACTAACATCGAGATCGTTGACATCAATTGCAAGGCTTTCCAGTGAGTCATTGCTAAACATGTCAAGCTTGGCGACCGAAGTCCTGGGTCCAGTACGTCGCATAGTTGCTGCAGCCGTTGTTGACAACCTTCGCGAATCCGACATTCGTCACGTCCTTGCCGAGCAGGTTGGCGCGGTGGCCTGGCGAGTTCCACCACGAAGTCATGACGGCCTCCACCGATGTTTGTCCGGCGGCCACGTTCTCCTCCGCCGTGGCGAAGTTGTAACCCTGTGCCTTGATGCGCTCGCCGAGTCGTGAGCCGTTGGAGCCTGCGTGTGTCATCTTGCAATGGTTGGCCTGGTCCTGCGAGTGCAGTGCGGCTGCCGCCACCAACCGGTTGTCAATGGTGAGGCCAGGAAGCCCATTCTGCGAGCGGTAGACGTTGATCCGAGCTAGCATCTCACCCATCTCGGACGAGGAGAGACCGCTGTTGGTGGTGACCTGAGCCGGTCCTTGGCCCTGCACTTGAGCGTTGCGAGAAACTACGTAGCCGCAGTTCGTGCCCCACTTGGCCGTCTTGGATGAACGCGAGCCCGTCTTGAACCAGCAGGTGCCGCTGTTGTAGTTGTTCCAGGCCCAGTGCGTGCAAGCCGAATCGCTGGCACAGACGTCGCCACAGACGTCCGGAATGGCCTTCATCGAGCGGTAGTCGTTGCCGTTGAAGTCGCAATTGTTTTCCCACATCACACGCCCGCCACTGCCGGACTGGAAGGCTGATGAGGTCGAGAATATGGCGATGGCGCAGGCCGCAAAAAGTGCGGATCTTGTGGAGCGAGGCATGCTTGAAGTTTGAAGAACACGTGAAATTGAGAACTGAGGCCCAGAGCTCTGGACGCGTGCGCTTTGAAGACAGAGTTGTGCTCCTCATGGGCGTAGTCACTTCGTTGGAGTGGCAAGCAGTCGAAGTTGACGACCCCCATGCTGATGAAAAGGCGAGCGACATCGGTTCCACATCCTGATGTTTGTTGTATCCGCTGTTTGGTGTTGGCTCTGGGGTTATCACATGAACACCAACTCGGCGGCTAAAGGAGGGCTGCACGGCTGGGGAATAAGGTGGTAACCATGCCATTGCTCGATCCATACACTACAGTAGGGCGTGAGCACGCTAGATCGGCAATGGATGCCCCTACCAAAGACTGCTGCAAGCTCACTGCTATCTCTCTCTTTGGCAAGACCAGTCAAAGGAACCCCTTGGTCGGTGTTCGGGGTATCAGGCTCATTTGCTGTTAGTAAGGTAGGTAGCCCACTTCAACTTGTAGCAGCTTCGTATCAAGTCATGACGGACAATTCACTTGGTCACCGAGCTCCTACTGGTGCTAGTAAAGGCAATGGAGTGCTATTCACCTGTCGTAGTATCGACGATGAACCACAAAATCCTGGTCAACACCCACGGTCGATGTCGAAACATCTGACGCTCGGCTGTCAAAAGTTTCTGCATTCTCCTGCAGCTCCACTCCATTCGTGCTTCGAGAGTACTTCCTTGCCTCAAAAGCATTACAGTCACGCGTAGATACTGAAAATAATTTTGCACTCTCTTCAATTGCCTTGCGTTATAGACACCAGTGCTGCCTCCGAGCTGCGTTTCACCCCGGCACCAGTTCTCCTGCACCCTCAGAAGACTGTTTTAGTAGAACGAGCAGAGTACTTCACTTGAAACTTTCTGGCCGAAAAGTGTATTGTACTGTAACTTTTAGCTTGCGCTCTTCATCAACGTATGACACGCTTTCGACGAATTGGCTTTGTGGCTTTCCACTGAGCATTAGCTAGTCGATTCATACCTGGCGGCCGAAGTCCTGGGTCCAATACGTCTCAAAGCTGTCGCAATTTTGGTTGACAACCTTCGCAAACCCAACCTTCGCGGCGTCCTTGCCCAGGATGTTAGCGCGGTGGCCGGGTGAGTTCCACCAGGAAACCATCACGTCCTCCACAGTTGACTGTCCGGCGGCCACGTTTTCCGCTGCCATCGCGAAGTTGAAACCCCTCGCCTTGATGCGGTCACTGAACTTCGATCCGTTTGACCCCGTGTGTGTCATGAGGCAGTGGCTTGCCTGGTCCTGCGAGTGAATAGCGGCCGCGGCCACCAAACGATTGTCGATGGAGAGCGCAGAGAGCCCCTTCTGCGCGCGGTAAGCGTTGATGCGGGACAGCATTTCACTCATCTCAGCGGAGGAGAGACCGCTGTTCAAAGAGACTTGGTCTTGACCTTTGGTTTGAACTTGGGCTCGTGTTTGGGTCTGGGCTTGCACATTGCGAGAGGTGACGTAGCCGCAATTGGTGCTCCACTTGGCGGCCTTGGCGGATCGCGTGCCCTTCTTGAGCCAGCAATTTCCGCCTTTGTAGTTTGACCAAGTCCAGTGGGTGCAGGTCGAGTCGGCAGCGCACACGTCGCCGCAGATAGCAGGAATGCCAGCCACCAAGCGGTAGTCATTTCCAGCGAAGTCGCAATTGTCTTCCCACATGACCCGTCCATTGCTGCCGAGCTGGAAACCACTGATGGCAGGTGCAAATGAGCTGTAGACGATAGCAGAGGCGGCCACGAGAGCGAAACGAGTGAGTTGAGGCATGACGACCGGTGTGGCGACTTTAGTGTGGATAGGAGGAAGAAAAATGTGAAGTGCTCCTCTACGGTTGACGACATATAAACTGGTGAACCAGAAGCACTAGCAGCTGAACGTCTTCCTTCCTGGCCAACGATGGAGAACTCTCTCCTTCCCAGAGACATCAGTTGTGGATCCTGATGCTTATCCAGATGCTGTACACACTCCCTGGCACCGAGGTGTTTGGTCGCCGAAAGAGAACCAAACAAACTGCGGCATAAGGTTGCCACCATGCGACTCGCGCTTTCTCTCTCTCTGTCTGTCTGTGAACTTACGCACGGGCAGTCATATATAGTCGAGTTGCTTGAGAGTTAGGATACTTTACGCAGCATCTCGGCAAATCAAAAACTTATATTATTTAATTTTGATAATAGTGCAAGTGTGTCTTCTAATACATCGGACGGCCGAAGTCCTGGGTCCAGTACGTTTTGTAGGTGCTGCAACCTCCGTTCGAGGCAACAGCGAAGCCAACGTTGACAACGTCCTTGTTGAGGATGTTGGCGCGGTGGCCGGGCGAGTTCCACCACGAAGTCATCACGTCCGCCACTGTAGTTTGCCCGGCCGCCACATTCTCTGCAGCCGTGGAGAAGCTGTAACCCTGCGCCTTGATCCGATCACCGAAGTTGGCGATCGTTGTCCCTGTGTGCGTCATTAGGCAGCGGCTCGCCTGGTCTTGCGAGTGCGCCAATGCTGCTTTGACCAGCTTGTAGTCGATGGAGAGTGCGCCGAGCCCATTTTGCGCCCGGAATGCGTTGATGCTGCCCAACATGTCCGACATATCGGCGACCGTGAGGCCGCTGGAACTCGGTGTCGCTGCCGTGGTGCTGCGATTCACCACGTACCCGCAGATCGCTCCCCAGCTCGAGGACTTGGCGGACCGCGTGCCCTTTTTGAACCAACAGGAGCCGCCATTGTACGTGTTCCAGGTCCAGTGCGTGCAGGTCGGGTCGGTCGCACAGACATCTCCGCAGATCTCGGAGATGCCGGGCTGCGAGCGATAGTCATTGCCGGAGAAGTCGCAGTTGCTGTCCCACATGACTCGGCCGCTACTTCCAAGCTGGAATACAGCCGCGACCGGCGCGCTCGAGATGCCAGCGAGGAAAGAGACGATGGTGATCATGAAGCTGGCAAGGCGCACCATGTTGAAGTGGAGGTTGTCGATGGCAAAGGAGAAGGAAAAGTGCGAGCTCCAGCACGATAAACGCCGTGGAGCACGGCCCATATTCGCTATCTGCCCTGCACCCGCGGATGGCATGCACGCATAGGAAATAGAAGGTGGTGCAACACCGTCTTCAAGCCATTGAAAAGGACGCGAAGAAGCTTCGACAGCAGACCCTGGTGCTGAAGTTGTGGTAAGTTCACTTCAAGCTGCACTTGAACTCAAAGGGGTGGGGCATAAGACTCGAGCGAGTCTTCCAGGTGCAACGGGCATTGAGGACGCGATGCCATTGTGGTCTTATCAAGACGACGGGATCTCGAGGTGGAGCTCGCGAAGGTGCCTGCACCTTGTCACGGCTGTGTTGCTTCAGTGCCTGCAAGATAGGGACCGGCATCAACGTCGTCACCAAAACTAAACGCGCTCGCCCAACTACAGCAACTTGCTGCTAGCAAGCAGAGCTGAATGCGTATTGACTTCTCAGCGACTGGAAGTGGTGGCTTTGCATTCGCCGCCGCTGTGCCGGTGCGGCAGACGAGCAGCTGAAAAACGTCCCATCGAGAGCCGAGTCTCCATTGCATGTTGAAAAAAAACTGCCTACAACTCATATCCCCCAATAATACATACCCAGAAATGTTATTTTGCGTGACACGAACCTTTAGCAATCGATTTCCTGTGAGACATCAACATGTATCCATCTCTTGTGGGGGAGCTGCGTACACGTGCACATTTGGTAGGCAGTTCGGTTCAAGCGTCACTCGTGACAATGGAGCACGTGTACGCCGGGCAGAGCCTCTTCATCACGGGCGGCACGGGCTTCCTAGCCAAGGTACGTCTCTCTCTGTCTACGTGTCCCCTCCACGCTTCGCTCACCTCGTTGCTGTTCCTTAGACCGTCATCGAGAAGCTCCTCCGATGCACTCCCGACATCGCCAAGGTCTCACTTCCTTCCGCCCTGCAATGCCACCTCCATTAGCCACTAAACCTGTCATTGCCAATGCAATTGCAACGCAGATCTTCGTGCTCATCCGTCCCCGCAAGGGCGTGGCGCCGGCCGAGCGTCTGCAGAAGGAGATCATCGAGAGCCGCGTCTTCGACCGGCTGCGCTCCGAGCGTCCCAATGACTTCGAGGCCTTCGCGCAGGCCAAACTGCAGGCTGTGGCTGGAGACATCACGACGCCTGACTTGGGGCTCAGCGCTGAGGACGCGCGGCTGCTACGCGCCTGCGTGCAGCTCTCCATCCACTCGGCCGCCACCGTGCAGTTCAACGAGCCGCTCGAAGTGGCCGTGGAGATGAACTGTCTGGGCGCGCTGCACGTGGCCAGGTTCGTGCAGAGCTGTCCGAACAACCGCTGCCATCTGCACGTGTCCACGGCCTACGTGAACAGCAACCGGCGCGACGCGCGCATCTCCGAGCAGCTCTATCCGCTGGACTTCGACGCGCACGACGCGCTGAAAGCGGTGACCTCGGCGTCGCCTACTGAACTGGAGCGACTCCGAGTCAACCTCATGGGCACGTACCCCAACACGTACACGCTCACCAAGTCCATGACGGAGCACTTGCTGGTGCGAGAGATCGTGCCCAGCTTCCCGCTCGTCATTTACCGACCGACCATCATCGGCGCGAGCTGGAAGGAGCCCATGCCTGGCTGGACCGACCAGATCGCCGCTGCTGGAGCCATTTTCTTGGCGGCAGGCATGGGCGTGTTGACCATGCTGCCTGGAGATCCGAGAAACGTGGCGGACATCGTCCCCGTGGACCTGGCGGTGAACAGCATCTTGCTGTCTATCTGCGCCAAGCTTCACGAGCATGAAAGCTCTCGTGTACCACAGGAGCTGCCGTGTCCGTTGGCCAACGGGGTGGCGTTGAATCAGCCCATGGTGGTGCATTGCGGCACGTCCGACCCGCGGCAAAACCCGCTTCGCTGGCGTATTCCGTGCGTGCTAGTACCGGAATACTTCCGCAAGAACCCGCCAGCTCGTGGCCTCTTTCCGGCCAAGTTCTCGATGATCCCAACGCACCAGAGCTTCCAGATCCAATGGTTCCTCACGTATGCGCTGCCGTCGTCCGTGTACTCAACCGTGGCCAACAAGAGCGGCCATCCAGGGCACATCAAGAACGCGGCCAAGTTGTGGCAATTGACATGGCGCGCACGAACGCTCGTTGAACTCTTCAAGCCGTTCACGGAAAACCAATGGATCTTCGAGGCCGACGCTGCAGAGAAGACGCTGAAGCCGTGGGCGACGCCCGACTTCTGGATCGACTCGCACGAGATCGCGTGGGAACGCTACGTGGTCAACTACTGCGTCGGACTCAAGAAGTACATGCTGCACGAGGAGGTCATCGACGTGGACATCGAGGGCGTCAACCAGACCAAGCTGGCTCTAAGTACGGGGCGTATCCTCGACTGGGATCCGGATCACCACGCCATTTCGTTCCCTGGCCTGCTCTCCGATGTCGCCTGGGCGTACACATCCAGCCGCAAGCCTGGGTACACCAAGTCCGGGTTGTTGGGCCGTGTGATGGGACTCACGGGGTGGAAGGAAGGCATGAATCACGAAGCCTCGCACGTTCCTAGACCGCACGTCGAGTCCGTCGGGGGCCTTCGCAACAGCGTTCTGGAGTCCGAAGTCGTTCGTGCTGCCATTGAAGAGCGCGCGGCCGCACAAGGAATGGATCTGGACGACGTGGAGCGCCAAGCAGCATCCATGCTGAGTATGATGGCGGCCCAGCTTGACTACAAGGCTGTACGCAAGTTCGGCTGGTTACTACGTAAAATATGCCGCAACATGTACGACCAGATCCACGTGGACGAGACGGGGCTCACGCGTATTCGCGATCTCCTGGCCGACCGAAGTGGCAGTGTTGTGCTTGTGCCCACCCACCGCTCGTACGTGGACTTCCTGCTCATGAGTTACGTGTTCTTCGCCTACAACATCCCCGTGCCGTACGTTGCGGCCGGAGAAGACTTCCTCCACATGGGCAGCCTCACCAAACTGCTGCGTGAATCGGGCGCGTACTTCATCCGCCGGTCGTTCTCGGATGATCCGCTGTACTCGGCCGTCTTCCGGGCCTACACGCAGTACCTGGTGTCCAGTGGCCACACGATCGAGTTCTTCATCGAAGGCTCACGCAGTCGAAGCGGGAAGCAACTGCACCCCAAGTTCGGCATCCTCAACACTGTCGTGGACTGTTATCTGTCGGAGAAAGTCAAGAACGTACGTGGCTTTCTGGGTCTCTACTGGCAGAAGACGTGACGCTAACTTGCTCGTTGTTGTTCGGTGGGTTTCAGCTCTACATTGTGCCTGTGACTATCGACTACGAGAAGCCGTTGGAGGTTCTTCTTCATCAGAACGAACTCCTGGGCGAAGGCAAGATTCGAGAGGTAAGCAGGCTCCTTGTCCACCGGCAGACTCTGCTTGGTACTCAGTGTTTGCTTTGATTCAGTCCATCTCCGCTCTACTGAAGGCCATGCCAGTCGTGCGCAAGAAATTCGGCTCCATTTCAGTGAAGTTTGGGGTTCCTTTGGACGTCAAGCAGCATGTGGATGCGACGCTCGCGCGCGCGGAAGAGCAGGAGACGTTCGTGCCCACCTCTGCAATTGTCGAAGACTTGGGCTACGCCATCACCGACGCATTGATCACGAACGCGACGTGCGCGATGTCTCACGTCGTGGCCACCATCCTGTTGGTGTATCGCCAAGGCATTTCCAAGCAAGAACTCGTGCGCCAGGCCGACTGGCTGAGACTGGAAATCCTTCGACGTGGTGGGCGAGTTGTCGGCACTCAGGGCCGCTCGCCGACGGTCGTGGTGGATCGTGCGCTCGATCTCCTTCACGAACTCGTGACGATGCGGCGCAAGGACCTCGTGGAGCCGGCCATCACCAGCGTAAGTGACGGCTAGACCTTCCGTACTGAGGTTATTGCGTTCTAACCTGTCTTGATGTGCTGTAGCGCGAGCAATACCCCAACATGATCGGCCTTGGCTACTACCGCAACAAGTTGCTGCACTGGTTCAACCGTGAGGGAGTCCTCGCGTGTGCGTACCATGCTCTGGACGCGTTCAACTTGCCCTCCGGAGCCAGCAGCACGCTGTCAGTGTCCAGCAACTCGGACGCAGCAGGCGTGGATCGCCAGGAACTGCTCGATGGCGCGCTGTTTCTACACGAAATGCTCATGATGGAATTCGTCCGCAAGGACGACGCGGAGGCCGATCGCGCGCACCTCCTCGAGGCTCTTGCTCAGCTTGAAGCTCGCAAGGTGCTCGTCCCTGTGGCAACTTCATCGTCCTCAGTCCCACGCGTGGAGGCTGTGGACGGCGCGATGCTGTCGTTGCTGAGCACTCTCGTGTGGCCTTTCATCGATAGCTACTGGGTCGCCGTCACGAGTCTCTTTGCACTGCGTCCGCGCGGTGAAGTCACGACCGAAGACTTGCTCAAGCGCCTGCAGTGGCTTGCAGAGACCATGTACCACGAGAAACTCATCAGCTTCTACGAGTCGTGCTCGCGCGAGACGCTACAGAACGCGCTGTTACTTCTGGAGCGCTGGGGAGTTCTGTCGAGCCGTCGTCGTCCCAGCAAAGGCCAGCGCAACGTCCCCAAGCCGGCTGTGCATCTTCTGAGTCTTACTCCGCAGTACGCGAAGGACGGCGAGCTGGAGCAGCTCGCTCTGCGCGTTTCCAAGTTCCGCAAGCTGCCGCCTGGTGTGCAGCCTGCCACAACCAGCGAGACCGAGGTGCTGGCACGACTTCCTGCACTCTCGCGCATGTAGAAAAAGCAATAGATTGACAATTTGTGCAAGTTGTGTCTAAAACTCACTTGCTGTTCCTCGAAAGTGTTTAAACTTTATGCGGTGCCATGAAAAATTGTCACAATGACGACGATGGTGGTTGTGAAGGCGAAGAGAATGCCAATGAAGCGACCAGCGACCTGCCACTTGGCTTCGCGTAGATGCTGTTGAATGACTGTCGGCAGTTTGGTGCTTGCAACGATGTCTCCATCTTCTCTGCAAAACCCGACAAACTGCAGCCGGTTGCCACTCAGGAAGCGCCACCAGTACAGGCCAGCAACCTTGATGACCATTCTCATCGTGAAGCGGTTTGCAACGAAGACAACGATCAGTAGCCACCACGATGCAAACGAGAGGTACACAGCCTTCTCAGTCGCACATGCGAGGCTGTGCTCTAGTTTTCCAACGACTTGTTCCCGGCTCATATTGATCTGCTCTTCTTCTGAAAAGCACGATGGGAAAGCAGTGGCTGATGCTAGAAATGGCGCGTTCTCGCTCAGTTGTTCTGCGGCGGTGGACGGAGTCACTGGAGTTGAGGAGTTGGTGAAACTACTTGCCACACATTGACTCGAAGTAGAAGTATCGCCAGCAAGCTCCAAATCATCGATGCTGGCACTCTCGGTGCAGTCTTGAAGCATTCGGACCAAGCTGCTGGTTGTTGACGCACAGTCATTCAAGTCATCGAGTGCTGCCGACTGGTTCTTCCACGCAAGAGCAGCATCCAATTTCAGTACGGCGTAGTCATTGCGGAGTGAATCGTTGATAATGGTCGAGTATTTCTCGACTT
This sequence comes from Phytophthora chlamydospora, assembly GCA_012295415.1. Taxonomy (NCBI): domain Eukaryota; phylum Oomycota; class Peronosporomycetes; order Peronosporales; family Peronosporaceae; genus Phytophthora; species Phytophthora chlamydospora. Next base: position 24,391 of record JAABLK010000036.1, read on the forward strand.
CATCAAGTGGATCAACGACGCTCTTGTTCTTGTTGCCACTGTTCTCAAAGAATGCGCGGGTGATACTTTGAACCGCAGTTAGCGAGGGTTCTGTGGGTGACACGTTTGCTGTTCCACAATGCGCGATGTGATCTTGCTTCCACGTGAAGAGCCCCACAGTGATGACTGCAGCCGCGACGGAAAGCAGCACGAATGTCGCCAGAAATCGCGCGATATCCGAGCATTTCGCTACGAGAGCGTAGCAGACTGCGGCAAAGCTGTGCTGGCAAAGAAACACCTCACACACACTGCCAATGGAGTCCACAGTGGTAATGCCCCGGATGTCCAGCATCGGCATGTCAGAATATGACTCCGTGATCAACCCGACCGCGAGATCCGCGACGAGCAAGGTGAGACGCCCAACATCCACGTAAAATATGACTTGCGTGATGAATGCGCCGATATCCACCAGCGATGCGCGCAGCACAGCAGTGTCAATGTCAAACGTATCGTCGTTACCAGCCCATGAAGTTGAGTTCCGCAGACTTTCGTCATTCGAAGCGTTTGTCTGTCGCTCGTACTGGTGCCCCAGACTTGAGTTTGTTGCTCTATTCGGTAGAATGTATCGGCGTTGGATCGAGTTCTCCGGTCGGACATCTTGGCGCTGATTAGCTGTTAGCTCAGCAACGAGCTGATCTCCGAGTCGTTGCCACGCTGTGAGTCCTTCCGCTACCATCGTTTTGATCGCGTTCGTCCATTTATCGTGCAGAATGTCGAACAAGGAAGAGATTTCCTGTTGAGCTTGCTCGATGCTCGTCATGACGGCGGCACTTGTGCTGTTGATCTGCTGACCTGTTGATTCGGCCGCGTAAACGATCTCTTTCTGGAGCTGCTCAGCCTGCTGGACCGTGGCATTCAACTGCTTCTCCAGCATCTCCCACGTTTCATCGACGGTGTCCATGACGTCTGTGAACCCCACGTGCAAACCTGACAAGAACTCGAGCGCTTTGTGAATCGTCCTGCCAGCCTTTCGTAGCGCCCCCAGGCCAGTTGCAGAGACTGAAGTTAACGGGTTTGAGACTTCCGACGACACCACTTTGCTCAGGCGTCCAAGACGTGAGGCAGATTGCTCTGTGTGGCTGCTGCCGTCGCTATTCGACCAGATTGGTGCAAGAGAGCTCAGCTGCTCGGAGGCTAACGAACTCGTGGCGTCGAGGGTTTTCTGGATGGAAGTTTTGACTGTGTCGACGGCATTCCACATCTCCAGGAGTTGACTCTCGAGTTGAATTTGCTGCTTGGAGACGCTGCTGTTCGCTTCTGAAGCCACTTGCGCTGTCAGTAGAGCGCGGACTGCAAGAATCAGTGTCCGTGAGGAAGATACAGCTTCGGTTTCGGGGACATTCGCGTAAAAACTGTCAGAGAAGCAGCCCAGCGTGGTGTTGATATCGTCCGATCTAGTGCCTTTCACCTGGTCCTTCAAACTCGACAAGAAAGCACTGGAACCTGGCAAGAGCAACGTTGTCAGTACATTGTATCTGCAGGTGAAGAGCGTCAAGACGGAACTCACATGTCATAGTCGCGTTCTTCTGGTTGGCGAGTATTTCATCGTTGGCATCAATCACCTTCTGGACGCGTTTGCTGTCGGCTTCAAACTGCAACTTGGCCATGGCGAGATACTCGAGCGAGCTCTGGTCCACACAGGCCGACATGGCGTTCAACTTGCGGCTTGTAGCAAGATACACTTCTCTCGCGGCATCCAGCTCCTTGCGGATACCCAGCGCGTCGAGAGTCCACGATGTGACTTTCGTGGAAACGTAGATGCCTCCGACGTAAGTGCAAACAATGAACAGCATCACGAAGCTGAGGCGTGGATAATTGTACAACCACCTCGTGCGACGACATTCCAGCCCGCGATTTCCGCGAGAGGAATTTGGCAACTCGGTATCTTCAGCAGCCCTCGAAGCTGGTGACGGCAAACACGCATAGTCTGAAGTCTTGTCCTCAGCGTTCCGTCCCAGCCTCAAGGAAGCTTGAGGGTGAACTCTGGAGCTCAGTCGAGGCAACATATTGTCTCCACCCTGCAAACGGAAAAATGAAAGCTGCATCTCAAGCGAAAAGAATTCAACACGCCACAAACCTCAAAAGCAAGACCTGAAAAGAGACAAGGTGTTTGGGTTGTGAAAGGATCATGTTCACGTGGGCTTATCAATTCTGCTACATCTCTCCATCAATCTCTACGTTGGCAAACGAGTACTCATTAATAATGGATTAACTAGGTTGTCGTTTCATTAGGAAAGCCACTACAGCATAACCTTCAAACGACGCGCATGTCAAATTTTAATCCTTGTACTCACAGGCAAACATATCAAAAAAAAAGGAAAATGAAATGAAGGAGCGCTCAGACATCCAAGGAAAATTGGAGCCTCAAGCAGCAAGTCAGGTGGCAACCCGACCGCTATCAGCAAAACACTGCGAATGTTTAAGGGGATATGTTTCTTCATCAACGCGCTCCAGATACAAATATACAAAACATGTACGCACAAATAGAAACATGCACTTATTCAAACCATGCAGCTGCGTCTTGCCGCGCTGACAAACACGGCAAGCGCGTCATCACGTGGCAATTTCTTCGTCTTCTTGGGTGTCGTGGAGAACACAACATGAGTAATCCCCGTCGGGTTAGCTCCAAGCAGCGACGGCACGACGTCCGCCAAAGCCGCTGAGCCAATTGCATAACTTTTAGTATGACCATCAGTCCTCGCGAATCCGCCGAAGGCTCCGGCCCGCCGAGACGAGCCCTCTCCGCCAAAACTTCATCGCCGAGGGAGTCTGCGCTTGGACGCTGGCACTCTCTGCCCTGGTGTCCGGGGAATTTCCCCAAGCCGCCGGCCCCAGAGGACCGGCCCGCTTGACTTCGCAATTCTAAATCGTGTTCTGAGGTTGGAAATGGCAAACCGTCAAGCGGTGCCAAGCTGTGCGCACCATTCGTCTGCGGCGGCGGCGGATTGGTTGAATTGAAAATTGGGTTTTGGCCAATCCGATAGCGGTGGAAGATTCCAGAATAGGGACTGTCACTAAACCGAAAACCTTCAAAACCGATGGACGGCTGCGCTTGGCGGCGGTGACCCGGCGAGCTGCCACTTCGCTTTTTTCCAGCTATGGTGATGCGTCGAGCTCATTTCTACTTTTGTATATTTGTATCTGGAGCGCGTTGATGAAGAAACATATCCCCTTAAACATTCGCAGTGTTTTGCTGATAAGCGGTCGGGTTGCCACCTGACTTGCTGCTTGAGGCTCCAATTTTCCTTGGATGTCTGAGCGCTCCCATCCAACAGTTTGAATGTACCCTTTATTACAACATTGCTGCCGCCGCGAAGCTGGTGCTTGTCCGCAAGGTGTCCGCCCATGTCGGCTTCACTTTCGAGCCCGGTTTCGAGGCCAGCGCCGCACACGCGCCAATGGCGCGTGTCAGACTGCACTGTTGATGATCTTTGCACGGCCTCGGCGGTGTCGCTGGCGATGGCTTGAATCTCGTTGACGCGGCCAGCTCATATTTTCGGCGCATATAGCCTGCCAAATTGCATGCCTCAATATGTAAAATCAAAGGTCCATCGCTATATACAGGTTCCGCGCCCGATAGTGTCTTTACAATTTCCAAGTATAAAGTCTTCGCAACATCAAGATGAGTATGCAAGGCGATTACGAGCTTGTGCAGGTGCCAGCTGTTTATCTGGTGCAATTGGGATTGGGAAATTTGAGAGCCCATGCTTCAGCATATACTTGTCGTACAGCCTATCTGGATGTTAAACAAGGAATCCAGAAGATTGTCTGTAGTATCGGACCTGTGCACTAGCATACAGCCTTCTCGACAAGTGTGGCCCGTAATATTTGGTGCTTGGGGGTGTGACGTTCGCGAATGACGTAAACGAGCGGCCGCCAGCGAAATCACGAGGTCCACGCAAACAGCGTGACGCGGCCTCGCCTGCGACGGCGACAACAGCGCCAACGCCGAGGCCACCTTGACGCTCGCGGCGGCGATACAGGCGTTTTGCCGCCGTTGCTCACCGAAGCTAGTGTTGCCCCGGAGAATCGACGCTGAAAAGCGAATCGAGGCACGGGTGCCACGCACCCGGTCATTGTGCCTCAACTAACTGGAGTGCCTCACTTAGATGGGACAGCTTCATCATCGAGAGCGGCGTCCGCTGCGATCGCAACGTGAATCTTGATTATTTGGGCTCGCAGCGAAAGATACAATCAGGATAGCAACGCACCGAGCGGTCTGCAATGGCTGGCCTTGATCGCGGCGGCGCGGCAGCTCGGCGCATGCAGCTCGAGCAACTGTTCGCTGCAGCACAAAGTTCCGTGCTACGCGCGACTTACAGTCGATTGACACCGCGAATGAGCACTAGATCATGCATGCACCACTAAATCAGCCCAGTCCAGCCGCGCTGGGCGTCGAGACGTGCTGCAGGCAAGCTGCGGCAGGCAAGATACGCCGTGCGCTTACTTTTCGCCGCCTCATTTTGTCCGTTGTTTGAGGCATGTCTCTCGAAAGTTGGCAAACGAGGTCGCCTTCGTCATCCCCTCACAAAGAGAACCGCGTCACCGCTATCGGCATGCGCAGGTGGCAGGTGGCTCAGCGTGGGGCACGGATCTTCCCCCTGAGCTCATTCCGCAATTTGCGCAGCAGAGCTCGGCACTTCGACAGCTCCCTCTCTCCCTTCCCCCCCCCAAAAGCAAGACAGAATGGCTGACCTCTCCGACGTCGGACTCTACGGCCTGGCCGTCATGGGCCAGAACTTCGCGCTCAACATGGCGTCGCACGGCTTCAAGGTGTCGGTCTGTAACCGCTCGCCCGAGAAGGTGGACGCCACGGTGCAGCGCGCCAAGGACGAGGGCAACCTCCCTCTTGTGGGCCACAAGGACATGAAGGACTTCGTGGCCTCGCTGGCTCGTCCCCGCAAGGTCATCATCCTCGTGGTGGCCGGCAAGCCTGTGGACATGACCATCGCCGCGCTCTCCGAGTTCATGGAGCCCGGTGACATCATCGTGGACGGCGGCAACGAGTGGTTCCCCAACAGCATCCGTCGCGCCAGCGAGCTGGAGCCCAAGGGCATCCACTTCGTGGGCATGGGCGTGTCTGGCGGCGAGGAGGGCGCGCGTAACGGCCCGTCGCTCATGCCCGGCGGCCCCAAGGAGGCCTTCGACGCCCTCGAGCCCATCATCACCAAGTGCGCCGCGCAGGTGGACGACGGCGCGTGTACCACGTACCTGGGCCCAATCGGCTCGGGCAACTACGTCAAGATGGTGCACAACGGCATCGAGTACGGCGACATGCAGCTGATCGCCGAGGCCTACGACATCCTCAAGATCGCCGGCGGCCTGTCCAACGAGGAGCTGGCCAGCGTCTTCGACGAGTGGAACAAGAGCGAGCTCGAGAGCTTCCTCATCGAGATCACGGCCCAGATCTTCGCCAAGAAGGACGACCTGACGGACGACGGCTACGTGCTGGACAAGATCCTCGACAAGACGGGCATGAAGGGCACGGGCCGCTGGACCGTGCAGGAGGCCGCTGAGCGCTCCATCGCCGCCCCCACGATCACCGCCTCGCTGGACGCCCGCTACCTGAGCGCGCGCAAGGACGAGCGCGTGTTCGCCTCCAAGATCCTCTCGGGCCCGTCCGAGATCCCCGCTGTGGACAAGCAGCAGCTCATCGACGACGTGCGCCAGGCGCTGTACGCGTCCAAGATCTGCTCGTACGCGCAGGGCCTGAACCTCATCCGCGAGGCGGGCGTTCAGATGGGCTGGAACGTCGACCTGGGCGAGTGCGCCCGCATCTGGAAGGGCGGCTGCATCATCCGCGCCAAGTTCCTGGACCGCATCAAGTCGGCGTACGGCAAGGACGCGTCGCTCATCTCGCTGCTGGTGGACCCGGACTTCGCCGCGGAGCTGCAGGCTCGCCAGTACTCGTGGCGTCGCGTGGTGTCCCTGGCCGTGGCCTCGGGCATCCCCACGCCCTCGTTCTCGGGCTCGCTCAACTACTACGACACGTTCCGTCGCGAGCGCCTGCCGGCCAACCTGACCCAGGCCCAGCGCGACTTCTTCGGCGGCCACACCTACGAGCGCACGGACCGCGAGGGTCTCTACCACTGCGCCTGGTCCGCTGCTCACCACAGCATCGGCGACGTCAGCGAGCGCATTCGCGGCAACCTGTAAGTTCCTTGCTTGCGTCGAGAAGCTAGCGGGTGCGTCGGAGCGGCACGAGGACTTCTGTGGAACTCCCTATGCAGCTGCTGCCTATTGCAGGCCTCGTGAGTTTGATATCATCAGAATGCCAGCATCGTCTTTTTAACATTCTTCCTTTGTTTTGGTAACTTGGCTTTCGCCACGCTTCTTTGGCCTCGCCTTGAGCGTGGTCGCTGCATTTACTTCGCGCTACTACTCGTACTATGAAGTCAGAACCCTGACTTCGGTTCTCCCAGCAAAAGAGATGAAGAGATCCACCTGCTGGTCATTGTGTGGACCTCGCGTCCTCGTATGCAGGGCAAGATATTTGTTGGATTGATTATAAGTTGGATTGATTATAAGCAAAAGCACATGGCAACTTCAACTTGGTCAAGCTTGAGCACGCGATGGTGGTATGCCAGAACAGCTTACACCTTACTCCATCGCGATGAGCTCAGCCAGGTCTTGCAGCGCAGCACCAAACGACTCGCCCTCCTCGTCCCAGCTATCGACGTCCGCATCGTCAGTAGCGTAGTCACTCGCCGCGTCAGCCTTCGCGAAGCACAGGCGGAACGCGCGCACCTCCACCGGCTGCAGCACCACCGTCGTGCCCTTCACAGGCAACGACTCGGGCGACCAGCCGTACGACTCGTCCGTCGTCTTCCACTCCTTCTTGCCGACCTCCTCCTCCGTCGACAGCTCCTTCGTGCCAGTCAGCACCAGCTCCGTCACCTCCGACAGCTTCGAGTTCGTCGCCGAGAACAGCGCCGCAAAGTCCACCGTCGCGGGCTTCGACAGCGTCGCGTGCTCCTCCACCGCAAACAGATGCGACAGACGCACCATCAAGCACTGCTTCGACAGCTCCTGCACCGTCGTCAGACCCACGTTCGCCGGGAACTCGCCCACCGTCAGCCACGGCAGCTTCGCCCCAGAATCCGCTTCAGAGGCTAATTCAGACGACGGCACGGGCTTGCGGTACACCGTCAGCGGACGGAAGAACTGCGACTCCATCTTCAACCGCAGGCTGCGCATGCCGTCGTCGGCCGAGTCCACGTTGATGAAGAAGTTGCCGCGCACCACCAGACCCTTCGTTATGTGCGTCTTGTTGGCCGAGTCGTACACGGACTCCGTCTCGTTCAAGTGTTCGCCCACGCCCTTGCCGTCGTCCGCCAGTAGACGACGGTGCACCATCACCTCCACTTGCCCGTCCACCAAACTCGCCGCTCCCTGCGCGCGGTCCGTCACCACGTTCAACTGCCGCTTCGCGTCCTTGATGTACGCGCCCGTCGTGATGGGGAAGTAGTTGGCCGACACCCCTTCCTGGTTGTCGTGCAGCGTCAGGTTCCACGTGTCGCGGTGGTTGCGCACGCGCTTCATGAACTCGAGTCCGTTCGAGTCCGTGTACAGCGTGCCGTCAGACGCGATGCTGGAGCCCGCGTCGAAGCGCACGATCACCTCCTTGCCTTTCTTGTTGTCGATCGGGACGGGACCGACGGTCCACTCGATCTCCAAGAACGCGTCGTCGTCGTTCACGCGGTACTCGAGCGTGACCCAGTTTCCGATCCGGAATGCCACGCGCGGCACACTGGTGAGATCGCCGTTACTGGGGGCAGTACTGGTTTGTAGCTCTACCATCGTCACGCTCGGAATTGAGTCCTCCGCAGTATCATCAGCTCTCGTTCCTGTCACCGAGTAAGTCTTGTTCGAGTCAGGTCGGAATATGTACGCGCCAGACTTGGCACCATCGCCTTGGAATGCCTGGTAGTATGCCACGTCCAGCGATAGCGGAATCTGAATGTTCTTCTTCTTGTTGGCGAGCTTCGTGATGGATCCCGTCGTCTTGCTGATTTCTGCACGTACAAGGTGATTCTCCAGCACAATAACGTCGTCGCTCTCAGCGTCAAGACTGCCAGCTCCTCCGTACTGCTCCTCGCCTTCATCCTCAATATCGTAGTCACCGACATCAGTAATGTCGGCATCTTTCTGCTTCACCAGGAATCGAGTCGTACTCAACGGCTTCAACTCGGCACTAAACACGAACGAGTACGGGGCCACCTGCGTCTCAGGATGCACCGGCACAGCTACAAACACGTCTTGGCTTCGTACAGTTCCGTCTCCAGACAGCACCGCAACCTCCGCCGACTTGTGCGTGATCGGAATTGACACCGTCTGCACGCTCGTACGAGCCAGCGCATTGTGCACCAACACCTCGAAGTCGGTATTTTGCGTGGAAACATCGCACACACTCGTGTTGGCCAACAGACAGAAGTGATAGGCCTCCTTCTCGCCAATGACAAACAGCACCTCATTCAGTTCTTTCTCGGCCTGGAGGATACCGTCGTTGAGGCGCAGTGCATAGTCATCAGCCACGCTCTGCTTCTCCGTTCCAGATAGTCCGTCGTGGTGCTGCACGAGACCCACGGCTCGCTGCAGGGCGACGAGCTCACTCGAATGATGGCTCTGGTACACTGCATTAAGCTGTCGAATTTGCTGAAGTAGCGTGTTGGCCACGCGAGCGAATCGTTTCAACGTCGGTCGACTGGTGAAGAAGCCCGACCAGTAGTCATCGCGCGCGGAGCCATACGGGAAGAAGTCGTCGGTCTTCACACTCCACGTCAAGCCTTCCTCGCGCTTCACGTCCGTATAATACGACAGGTTGGAGTACATCACATTCACACGCCCGTCCTGGTTGACGTAGTGAATGATCTTGTCCATGTTCTTGAACCAGCGACGTGAGTTGTCGTACTGGAAGTCGCAGCCCATGGGAATGAACACGTGCTTCCCCTTAGACGCGCCACCGCGCATCTTGGCGTTATTCACGAACTGCTCCACCTCGTCACAGACGTCAAAGTCGTGCAGCTCCGGATCATCTTGTACCTGGTTGCCATTGTTGCCGAAGTCGAACTTCCCGGGTGGACAGTAGTGGTCGATGATTTCCCCCGTGAAAACCTGCGACGCTTTGCCGCGCGACTTGCTGGGACGCCAGATAAACTCCAGGTCCTTGTTCTTCTTCCTGTTGCCGTAGTCCTGGTAGTCGATACGGGCGAAGTACAGCGCGTCAAAGCCCACGCCCTGAGACAGCAGCGAGCCCTGCGTCGCCGAGTGGCCGAACGGGTCGATCTGCCAGCCGATGCGCGGACTGATGCCGAACTCGTCCATGAGCAGCTGGTGGCCGTACGCCGTCTGGTCCACCATGGCGATGTAGTGCGGCGTGGCCTCGTCGTGCATGCACCAGCCACCGTTCACCGTCAGGTCCAGTCGGCCCTCCTTCACGAGCTGCTTGACCACGCCACGCACCTCGGAACCCTGCTCGTGCCACCAGCGCTGGAAGAACGACTGCTCCACGAACATGAACTGCCGGTCCGAGTTGCGCACTAGCTCCTCCACGGCCGTGTCCAGGATGTACTGCACCTTCTCCATGTAGTACTGGTCCACGCCCACCAGCCAGCCCGGGTCGTCATGCGAGTGCGCGATGAGGTGCACATTGAGTTTGTTGGGGTCCACGCGGCTCGACGTGTTGTACACGCCGTCGACGGGCGGCCTCCACTTGCTCGGGTCGCATGAGGCGTCGACTGTAGCGGTGGTGGCGGCCGCCAGTAGCGCCGTCACTGCCAACACGAATCGCAGCATTCCGTCCTTCCACACCTTGATGGGGAAATTTCCGCTGCAAGATCGCTTGTGTATCGATTCAAATTGGAATCGCTGCAAGATCGCTTGTGTATCGATTCAAATTGGAATCGCATGCGTGCGTGGTTGAAGCGGTCCGCCAATCCGAGGGGCGGCAGTACCGTGAAGCCTCAATTAGATTCGAGCCGGTCGCTCGTTTACCAGGCAAGCACATGCACGGCCGGAGCTTCTCCATCAATCAGGCCGTTGACTCATGCCAAGTGCTCGCCACCAACGCAGAGGCGTCCGGCACCTTGCGTGCAATCCCAGGAAAAATATCCGCTCTTTAGCTGGTCGAGTCGGATAGGGATCTGGATGCGGTCCAAATGTGGAAGCAAAACGCCTTTAACCCTTTTGTGCATGAATTGATTTCAAGCGTGCATGAATCAAGCAGCGGCCGAGAAACGGCAAACACGGCGACCGAAAGAGAGCGCTTGGGGCCCTCGTCGCCGAGCTCCGGCGCCAGCTCCGAGTGCAGAGCGCGCGCAAGGAGAGCCCATGGCCGGGGCGCAGCAATCGCCCGTTTGTCGTCTCAAAGACTGCAGCCAGATGGCTCGGAAATGACGACGACGGCCAGCTGGGAGCCGGCCGGCGCCGACAGCCGAGACCAGCTTCGCACGCATTGCATTTTGTCTCGCTGGACATGACTGGCGGAGCATTGAGCATTAGCGTTATGCTTACCATGCGCGCGGAGGCTTGCCAACAACCTGCTGCCATCGCCCTTTTGTCGTCTCGAAGACAATCGTCTCAATAGCTAATTGAAGTCTCGGAAAGCCAGGCCACACAGTGGTCATAAACGGGCCATCCCAGCTCTTTGGGTGTCGGTCTCCGTCGCACTTCGAGGCGCTCACTCCGCGATTTCCTCCGACCGTCAGCAGCCACGACGCCATGCCGCTCCTTCTGCGGCCCACGGCGCCCAGCCCCAGCATCGACGAGCTCGCCTTCGCGGTGGCGGCAGCGCCTCTCTCGCAATGCTCGCAGCGCTCGGTCTCCTCGGCCACGTCGGACCTGCCGCGCTGCGCCACACACGGCCGCCTCTCGCTCCGCCGGCGCTGCAGTACGGCCGGCACCGAGCACGAGTTCACGTGCACAGACGAAACCTGCACCGACCCGGACCGCCACCACCTCCACTTGGGACGCCCCTCAAGCCACCAGAGCCTGCGCCGCAGCAGCGGCATCCTCAGGGCCAAGGACGCGGCCGATGCCGATTGCGACTCGAAGCGCTCGTCGCGCGAGACGCAGCCCGACGACGACCACCTGTCCAGCGACGGCAGCTACGCGTCCGAGGCGGAGCGCGTGTCCAGTGTGCTGAGTTGCGGCTGCTCGTGCGCGGACGCCAACGAGTTCGCCATTACGTCCTCGTCCGTCGTCATTGAAGACCGCCAGCTCGCCGTCGTGGACAAAGAGCTGCGCGACTTCCGCAAGACTTTCGTGCGCAAACTGTACTCGCGTCTGACAAAGATCTCGGGCTTCGGACGCAGGAAGTCCGCGGCCGCCAAGCCCGTGTTTTGAATGCAGCGTCTCCGTGGACATCAGGAATCTTCGTCGAGTTGGCTGCAGAAGAGATAGAATCCGTTCGGGGGTGGTGCCATATTTATAAAGAAGAATTTGTTCGTAGTGATCCGTGCGCCAGTGTCTTTGCTGGCATCATAACGCTCTTCATTGCGTTGGACACGGAGGACCGAAATGCTGGTTTAGGAAGCCAAGCGAGTCGTGCGCAGTATCAGCCACCTCAACACCAGCCCACCAGCAGCTCGCGGAGAACGAGTGCGTGTATAATTGAGTCATTTTCCAGTGTCCGATGCGACGGCTACTTCCGACGCTAAATCTGCAGCACGGCACGCCGGCCAGTCCAATCCACTACGCGTCGAAAGGCTTGCGGCCCGAGCGGCGGACGTGCGCTTGATACATCATCGTGAACACCAGCGACAAGACGAACACGAGCGCCACGACGAACGCAATCAGCTGCGACCGCATTATCTGCGGCATCAACAGCAAGGCAGAGCAACCCACAGCACGAGTCAGTCAAATCACTCCAAGCAGAGAAGCAGGCTATGGCCCACGTACCCGCTGCGCGCTGGCGTCGGCGATGTCGCCCGGAGTCTTGTGCTGGCGCTTGAGGCGCTCGCTCATCTTCGTGTAGCGCTCGCCGCTGTAGATGGTGGGGCCTAACGTCACGTCCAGGCCGCGGGCGCCCTGCTTGGAGGCGCCAGTCACTCGGTTGCGCAGCTCCATCGTCGTGTGGCAGCGCGGGAGTCCAGGCAAGGTGACGACGCTCTTCCGGGTTGGCGACGGAGTCAAAACGGGCTCGACCCGTTAAACTGGTTTCGACCAATGAAGGCGCTGACCGTGACCCGTCAGTGTTTCATTGGTCGAAAACAAATGCTTGACTTTCAGCGAATCACGTTGTTGACCCGTAAGTGTCGCGTGAAAGCTCGAAGGGGTCCGCAACGCCGCCATCGTCGGTTCTCCCCTCTGGAGCTGCTTCCCAGTCGCGTCCGCGAGCAAGTGACCGTGCTGCACAACCGCAGCATCGTCTCCCCCTCTTTCCCCTTCATCTCCTCCCGCTAGTCTGCCAGCATGAGCGAGTGGTGGGCGACCATCGGCCAGCCTTTCGCCGAGGTGCGTGGCGTTTCTCTGTGCCTGACGGATCCGCTGGTAGTGGGGCGAATGCTAACGCTTGGTTGTCTCCCTACTGCAGGCGCTGCTGAGTCTGGATACCGTCAAGATCAAGGCGGCCTTCGCCAATGCGCCGTCGTCGTACTACGAGTACATCCGCTCCATCTATGAGCGCAGCCCCGAGCACGTGATCATCGAGACGTTCCTCATTGTGTTCGTCATCTACATCACGTTCGTCAAGCGCGACAAGCCTAAAGGCACGGCCGCCAAGCTCACGGAGCACGAGATCGACGACCTGTGCGCCGAGTGGACGCCCGAGCCCATCATCCCGCCCAATGCCGTTGTGGACGTCAACAAGTCCAAGCCCATCGGCATCGTGGAGGCCACGCCCGACACGCACCTCAAGCTGCAGGGCTTCGCGAAACCCGTGCTCAACCTGGCCACCTTCGACTTCCTCGGCCTGGGCTCGCGCCCCGAGCTCAAGGAGGTCGCCGTCAAGACGCTCACCAAGTACGGCTGCGGCTCGTGCGGCCCCCGCGGCTTCTACGGCACCATTGACACGCACGAGATCCTGGAGAAGGACATCGCGCAGATGATGGGCACGACCGACTCGATCACCTTCTCAGACACGGAGGCCACGTCGTCCTCGGTGCTGCCGGCCTTTGCCAAGCGTGGCGACCTCATCGTCATGGACATCGGCTGCAACGACTCGATCCTGGTGGGCGCCACCCTGGCCCGCTGCACTGTGCTTTACTACAAGCACAACGACCTCGAGGACCTGGAGCGCGTGCTCAAGAGCGTGCGCGACGAGGACAAGCGGAAGAAGCGCGGCTCGGACTGCCAGCGCCGCTACGTGGTGACGGAGGCGCTGTTCCGCAACCACGGCGACATGATCGAGTTGCCCAAGGTGGTGGAGCTGTGCGACAAGTACTTCTTCCGTCTCTTCCTGGACGAGAGCTTCTCGTTCGGCGTACTGGGCAAGTCTGGCCGTGGCCTCACGGAGCACTTCGGCATGGACGTCTCGGAGGTGGCCATCATCTGCAGCTCGCTGGCCGGCTCCACGGCCAGTGTGGGCGGCTTCAGCACGGGCTCGCAGGAAGTGGTGGACTACCAGCGTATTAACAGCGCCGGCTACGTGTTCTCGGCCTCGGCGCCGCCTTTCACGTCGGCTTGCTGCTCGGAGGCCATCCGCATTATGAAGACGGAGCCCGAGCTCTTCACCAAGCTACGCGACAACGCCAAACTCGCGCACCAGGCTCTGGCCGCTGGCGTCCAGGGCGTGTACGGCATCTCCAGGGCTGACGTGTCCCCAATCCTGCACCTGCGGCTGCTGCCCGAGGTCGTGGCTCGCGTTGGCAGCGACGAGAACCAGCGCGCTCTGCAGCGCAAGGTGTGCGACGCGGTCATGCAGAAGTGTCTGGCCAAGGGTGTGGCCATCTGCTCGCCGCGGTACAAGACCCACCAGACGCTGGAGCCGCTGCCAAGTCTGCGCGTGTCCGTGACTGCCATCCACTCGGCCAAGGACCTGGAGGCTGCGTGCAAGGTGATCGCGACGGAGGCCATGGCTACGGCCAAGGAGGTGCTCGCTTCCTTCCCGGTGGATGCCACGCCGACTAGCGGCTTGCGACAGCGCAAGCAGTAAGTGCCTGGACGCGTAGAACTCCCTGCCTTTCATCAACAAGCCAGGACAAGTAACCTCCTTTTCCTAATGTGATGCTTGTTGGTTGACTTTAACTGGTGCATTGGCATTGCTGTAGGCGGCTGCAGTGTCGTCTAGTTCTTCTCCTCGACCAGCAGCTCCTTCTCGCGCTTCTGACGGTACTGCTCGAACGACTCGTCGTTCGTGTACTGGTGCAGACAGGCGTTGAAGGCCTTGTTGTGGTCGCGGCACCTGAAGACAACCATGAGGCCGTTGGCCTTGGCGCACTCGGCGAACTTCTCGGAGACGCTGCGGCAGTTGGCGATGGCGATATCGCTCAGCTCTTGTCGCAGTTTCTGAAGGGCCACAAGCAACCGTGAGGCTATGATACACTTCCCCACCCTCTCAAGACACGCACGTGCTCCGCCTGGTTGCTCCACGACAGCCGCGACGAGCGGAACTTGGCCTTGGCCGTCTCCTTGTCCACAGGCTGCTCCATGATCCTCTTGCTCGACTTTGGCTCTTGGCTTTCAAGTGTGCGGCCCGAGTCACTCCGCGTTTCCAACCACAATGTGGTGTGCGACTTGTGTAAAACGAAGCTATCATTACCACACAGCAAATCAACAACTTCTCATGCTCACTCTTGCTCAACGAAACCTGTTGATAGTTGGGAGATCCATGGACGGATGACGCTGAGCCCGGCGAACTCGTCGAAAATGCGCTGCGAGACGGCGAGCGTGTCGCCCGTGGTGGTGGTGGGGTACGACTCGTGGCTGAGCTGCCACTTGAGCTCGAACGCGATGCGAGCTCTCTTCACCACGTCCTCGTCGATCTTGCGCCCTTCCGTGTACGACTTGCAGACTTCTCCAAGCCACATGCGCCAACGAGGCAAGTAGTAGCCGTCCACGAGGCCAGCCCACTCCTTGCCGGCGTAATCGTGGATGGATTCGTTGTTGTTGTCTCCCCATCGCGTCACTTGGTTGCGAGCTTCGTACTCGTAGTAGTCTTGAAGCTTGGTCGCCTCAGAATCACTAAATTCCTCTGCGAGGGCTCGCGCGTCGGCGATCCAGTTGCCAAGCAGGAAATCGTCGTTCGTCGCTAGGATCTCGTCCAGACGCTGGATTGTGAGGACCATGCGCTCTGTCCAAGCGCACAGCTGATCTGCTGGCACCTCCTTCCCTGTGTACATATCCTTCAGGTGGAGATACTGCGCCATGAAGTGATCACTGAGGAACTGGCGCGTGACGTCCACCAAATCGTGGCGATACGTGTCAACCGCGTGCAGCGCCGACCCAGCCAGCAGTAGCTCCTTCCAGGCACGCGTTACGTCCATCGGGTCATACGTGATTAAAGTTGGCATGAACCCGTCGCGGACAAGCTTCCAGTGGGGAATCAAGCAGACCAAGCTCTTGGTCACTCCGCCATACCCCAGTGTACGGTTGTACGCTGACTGTAACAAGAAGCCCCAAGCTCGCTCAGTGTGCGCGTCTTGTGAGTGATAGCGCTGCGCTGCAAAGCTCGGGACCCACTCGTCCATATCGAGCGGAGCATCTACCCAGGCCATTTGTAAGGTGAGATCATACACCACGTAGTTCTGGAAGATGCCTTCCATGGTCAGCCCCACACCAGCCATAGTTCCGTTGCTGGCGTGGTTAGCCACTACCGGTGCCGTACCGAGAGTCGGCAAGTCTCCTCGCATCCCAGTGTTTCCGCCAAAGTTGTGCAGAACGCAGTAGACCCAGCTTTTCCCGAAGTAATTGTCCATTTTGTTCCACACGGGCCGCACTTCACTGTACAAGTCGAGAATGATCATCCTGCTATCCGGCACCCCGTCCAGATAGCTCTCTACACGCTCTTTGGTCCAGTAGTCGGGACTATCCACGAAAAGCCAACCCTGCATGAGCCAAACAGCGTCAGGATCTGCAGCCGTCATACTGTCAATGACAGCACGCGAAGCCGCCTGTAGTTTTGTCGGGTCGGTGAAGTCTGGGTCCATCTCGTTGTACGTATCGCACTGGTATAGCGAAGACGTGTAGTCGTAGAGCGCGTGTTGCTCGTCCAGGAAAGTTTTGCCGATTTCATGATACAGCGGGTCTAACGGGTCCAGCATGTACACGCAGCAGAACTCGTCCGAGAAACCGCCCCAGTTAGGCGAGCGCGTGAACTTTGCTGTTGGAAAGAGCGACTTCATCTCTTCAGGGACGTGGCCTGCAAACGCTGGCAGAGCAGGAACCATGCCGAACTCACGCATGCGCTCCAAGATCCTCAGCTGCAAGGCGTGCTGGCCGTCGATGAAAGCCTGGGGAAGCGGGCCTTCCACCCAACTTCCGCGTAGATTGCCCATGCGACCCCAAGCTAGGAACGCCGAGCCAGCGAAGAACTTGTTGATTCCAGCACTGCTCACATTGTAGTGCTTCTGGAAGGTGTTCTGCCAGACCTTCTCCTGCCCCGTGAATGCCAAGGGCATGTTGATTCCTGTACACCCACTTCTTAGCAGGCCCATACATACAATACCTTACACCAGACACGTACCGTTGAGCGCCATCCAGTCGACGTGTTTCTCCCACCTCTGCCACCCCCACGTCCACGACGAATAGCTCACCGTGCACACGTTTTGGTAGTACGAGAACTGGGCGCTCCGTTTGTGACGCTCGCGCTTGTCCACCTTGGGCAGCTTGTCCGGCAGCTGCAGCTCGTGGTCGTCCCAGTCCGTCTGCGTGTGCAGCGTCCTCTTGAGGAACCACTGCAGGCCGTACGCCATGGCGGTGGCCGTGTTGGCAGCGATCTCGAGCTTGTCGCCGTCGCTGCCCAGCTCGAACACGTCCAGCTGGTCGGCCTCGGTCGGCAGCACTCGTAACGCGATCTATTGCAGCAATAAAGCATGAGAGATTCGAGGATATCCTGCGTTATACTATATCATCTGCAGGACTAGGACGGACCTGGTCGTTGTAGCGCGCGCCAAGACGGCGCTGGATGAGGCCGCGAGTGGCCGCGACGACGTCATGCGAGCGCTCAGCCTTGTCTTTGAGCAGGTCGATGGAGCCCTCGGCGGCCAGCAACAGGAGCGATAGCACGAGGACCACCGCCAAGAAGGAACCCCGGCAGCATGTCATTTGGGCGAATCTCCGATTGAAGCGGATCTTGAAGTGGAGAGATCATACTGTGGATTGATTTCTATAACGATTTGTTGAACAGATTGAAATACGTATAAGGATGATTGAAAAGACTTGGATTTAGTAAGGATCAACTAAAAGACGATGTCAGGAATTTATTGATTGGGGGACTGCGGCTGTTGCTTTATAAAGTCGCTCACTTTGAGTTGGAGCCTCATATTCAACGAATATGCCTCACAAAGTTAACGGGCGATCGATCTATCCTCGCACATTAGCCAATAGATTCTTTTTAATCTGTAAATTCCTTCATTAGCCATAATTCCCACCTCTTTGAGTCATTTCTGCTGAGAAACGAGCGGGTCCGATAGCCTCAATTAACTTATTTGTCCTCGCTGACGTACGCTGTCCCCCGACAAGTCTGTCACGGCATAAACGCGAAGCACCTGCTCGTGCACATCTCAAGACGCAGCAAGAAGCCACAGCGATGGCTGTGCGTAAGCGTCGCTCGAGCCCCGACGGCAGCCGCAATGGCAGCCCCAAGAACGCACAGACGGCCGCGGCGCCAGCCGCGCCCAAGACGGGCCTGCTCACCAAGTTTATGACGCGCGTGGTGGTGGGCTTCGCCATGATCGGCGCCTTCATCGCCATCCTGTACGGCGGCCACATGTACGCGTGGGGGCTGGTGGTTCTGTTGCAGACGCTGCTGTTCCGAGAGCTCGTGAACGTGCGCTACCGTGAGGCGGCCGAGAAGAACATCCCGTGGTTCCGCTCCGTGCAGTGGATGTGGTTCGTGGTGGCGCTCTTCTACAACTACGGCGACTCGTTCGGCGCCTTCATCGAGAGCAGCAAGATCCGCTTCGTGCCACCCGCTATCGTGCACTACCTGCGCTACCACACGTGGGTCTCGTTCACCATGTACGCTATGCTCTTTGTCATGTCGGTGCTGAGCCTCAAGAAAGGTGCGTCCAGTCGTCAGGTCGTGCGGTCGGTTCAATGGACTGCAGTTGTGGCTGACGCTTTCTGTGTGATGATGGACTTTCTTGACAGGGTACTACAAGTACCAGATGGGTACGCTAACCATTGAAAGACATGGCGTTTAGAAGGAAGCTTGCTAACCTTTGGTGGTCCATGTTGCAGGCCAATATACGTGGACTATTGTGACGCTGGGACTCATCGTGTTCCAGATGAAGTACGTTCTAACGAACATCTTCAACGGTACGACACGACCATGCGATGATGGAAAGCTGCAATGCTGAGACTGACGCGATGGTACTGCATGCGTCTAGGCCTCTTCTGGTTCTTGTTCCCCGTGTCGCTCGTGATCTGCAACGACTGCTTTGCCTTCTTCTGCGGGAAGTTGTTCGGCCGCAAGTTCATCAAGACGCCGTTCCTGCGGTTGTCTCCGAACAAGACGTGGGAGGGTTTCATCGGAGCTTTCATCTGCACCATCATCTACGCCTTCTTCTCCAGCGCCTTCATCTCGCAGGTTTGTACGCGTACTTGTGAAATTGATGAGCCTTTCGTGTATCGGTTGTGTCTGACCACGCGTCTCTTGCTGCTGTGCTCAGTTCTCGTGGTTGACCTGCCCGGTTGAGAGCTTTGAGGTAATAATGCATATTTGCTGTGGACTGTGCTATTCGCTAGTAACTGACTGGCTCGTGGTTGTGTCGATATGTGCTACAGTTCAAGATGATCCCGGACCCTCTCACGTGCACGCCTCGTGACGTGTTCCTCCCTCACTTCTACGACCTGCCGGCCTTCGTGGCGCGTCTGGTTGGCCAGGACCAGATTCAGCTTCTCCCGATTCAGGTTCGTTATGCTGCACTGATCGAGTTGAGAGCGAAGTGGCCACTGACGTCGACTTTGTGCTGTTCGTGAATGCAGCTGCACTCGTTCTGGTTCGCCATTTTTGCGTCGGTTGTGTCGCCGTTCGGAGGCTTCTACGCGTCGGCGATCAAGCGCACGTACAACCTGAAGGACTTCGACTCGGTCATTCCTGGCCACGGTGGCGTCATGGACCGCATGGACTGCCAACTGATCACCAACTGCTTCACGACCGTCTACTTCAACACCTTCATCCGGTTCGTCTGCCTGTCTATATGAATGATAGTCTACAGCTTCTAACGGTGGTATTTCCCCACTTCTTGCAGTTCGCAGACGCCGTCTGTGGCACTGATCATGAACCTCGTGGCGCAGCTAACGCTCGACCAGAAGCAGGAAGTGCTTCGAGCCATCCAAGAGATGATTCAAGGCTGAGACCGGCCCTTTCCAAGCCCGTCGGTTGCTTAGAACCAAAAAGCAAGACAGTATTGCTCATTCGACGCCCAGAAGAGAGCTACCGAGACCAGTTAGCCAACCTCATAGTGCCATGCCACTCGGCATGGTGTTTTTGTGAACAACTTGCCTTTTCGCACGACGTCATACTTTGTTCAAGCTTACTGTTCCCTTTTGTTCGCAACATTGTTTCCATTTTCGCTTCACTAATCATGGCGGATGACGTCTCCGCAGACGCGCGCTTCAGCCTGCGCATACGCAACTTGCCGGCCGTCTTGTCTACCGACGCCATCACCTCTTTACTCTCCCATTACGGCGCTACCCGTGTCCGTGTGTTGCAGCGCCGAGTACGTCGTCTCCAGCCGAACAGAGCCGATAAAACTTGGTGTATCAATGCTCAATATCTGATGTGTTTTTCGTGTATTTCATGAAGAATGAAGCTTCCAGCGGCAAGGAACCGGGGGCTACAGCATCCAAGAAAGTGCAAAAGGCTGTGGCTTATTTCGCCACTCGAGAAGCACAGCAGAACGCTCAGCGACGGCTGCACTCGCTGGAATTGGCTGGCCAACACTTGCAGGTGGAAGTGGTGGGAGACCCAGCTGCAACCATGTCGAATGAGGCGAAACCGGAGACTAGGGAGACGGAGAGCAATGCCCCCTTGAAGGGCCAGCCACCGTTGCCTAAAGGTTTGCCCCCACCGCTGCCACCGACCCCGGCACCTCTTTACGCCCCGGCGCCGCTAGCTCCCCACCTCGGGTAAGTCAGCGGTACAAACGGTTGAGATGCTGGAGATGAGTATCCAGAGCTAATTGTTGATACGTAGATTGAATTACGCGCCATCGCCACTGCTTGAGTACAAGTATCCGAAAGCCACGGAGAGCATCGTGCGCAATATTGCCAACGGTTTGTTCTGAAGTGATGAAGGCAAGCAGGCAGGGTTCATTTGGTTTGACTGACGAGGAGTTATGGTGGGAATCATGCAGCGTTGATTGCATTACCTCGGTTTTATACGCAAGTCCTTCATCTCATGAACAAGATGAATCTGCCGCCGCCGTTCGAGGTCAACGCCATCCCAGGCAGATTTTCCGTTAACCAGGAGACAACGTGGCAAGGTAGCCGAAGTGCAGATCTCCAAAGGATACGAAAACGTCGCAGGACCGAAGAAACTACAAACGTACAGATCGTTGAAGAGGAAGAAGACGACGACAGTGATGGCCATGATGCAGTTCCGAGCAAGGATACCCAAACCATTCAAGCCCATCCACAAGCACCTTCGCCAGCGCTCAAACACCAAAGGAAAGAGGTACTAGATTCTAGAAACGCTGATGCTCTTGGGCATGGAGATTACGTCTCAAGACCGGTGCTTATTGGGAAACCATTGGTACTGTTGCCGTTGGTCAAGAAGAGTGCTGCGCTCAGCGCAGCATTTCAACTTGGTTCAGACAATGGGAGCTATCAGGAAGTCCATCGATCCACGCGCCCAGGTGTGATTTCAGAGAGAGAAGTGAGCCGGCAGCGCCACTCACACGACGGTACGTTGTTCCTCGCTTCAAAGTTACTCCGTTAGAGAACTGCACTAATTTTTTCGTCTCTTGGTGGGAACAGATCTACTGAAGGAACCCCTGATGGCATCGTACGTCCGCGGATCACCCTCACCCAGTATTTTGGTGCGGAACGTCGCAAGCAACGTTGACGAGAGGGACCTGCGCTATGTATTTGGCTACGTTTTGCCGATAGATGTGGCTCTGGAGTAAGTGCGCTTTCGCTTCGTTTTCGTCCACCTTCACCTCAACTTCTAACGCTTTCGAGTGCTGCTAGCTCCGTAAAGATCACAATTGCTCCAGGAAATGATTCTGCTATTGTAACTTACCCCGATGAAGTCACAGCAACGGCGGCAGTGGAAGAACTGCATGGCATAAAAGTGGAAGGGAAGGCGCTGCTTGTGGTACGACGCGATGGAGTTCATGCTGCCAGGTGCTCTCATTTTTACACTGTTTCTTTGTGCAATGCAGAGTTTCCAGAACGCCTCGCCACCAGGAACTACCATCGATTTGTCGTCAGTACAACGCTGGAGCTACGAGGAGCTTGCAAGGAAACGCTTATCCGAGACACAACTTGCGTCAGAGAAAGCCATGAAGAAGTACCAGCACGGCGAGCCTTCCATCACACTCTACGTGAAGAATCTTGCCAAGACAGTGGAGCTGGCGGATCTATTTGCTATCTTCGGTGCCGTGTTACCACATGAAATGGCATTGAAGTACGCTTCAACTGCTGGTGGCGAGTCTATGAGAGCATCACTAACTCTTTGTTGTATTGCAGAACTCTGACAATCCGACATTTTACGGAAGGCCGAATGAAATGTCAAGCTTTCGTGACGTACCCGACGGCAGATCTCGCGTCAAGCGCATTGCTCCAAGTGCATGGCGTTGTGCTAAAGGAGAAGCCTCTCATTGTGGTACGTGAAAGCCCACTGCTTGTGCATATGCGTACAACTGATTCTCACATTGTTTTCATGATTCCAGTGCTTCCGAAAAACCCACGCCAGCTAGAGACCCCGTCCGTATTCAGCTCACTTGAACCCCGTTTTGCATTTAAATAAACGCCACAATCTCAGACCGGACTCAGGGAAGCTCGCGCAGCTTCGCTTCGCTGATGCTGTTGATCACCCACAGATAATTCACAATGATCGCCGGTGCTACAGCCTTGACCTGAGGCTGCGCTCTGAGCTGCCTAGTCTGCTGGCGGAGGGCGATCGCGTTGAGCTTGTCCGACACGATGATGAGCTTCCGTCCGTGGTTTTCACGCTTGTGCATCTCGTCAGGAATGTCATCCATGAACGGGATCAGCTTGCCACCGCCCATGCATATCAACGTGTTTAGCTCCGTGATCGGTGGCATTGGGGGAAGAAACTCGCCGATGACGTGGAAGCAGAAATCGGAAAACAGCATTGTGCCAACGTCTGACTTGTCAACCTAAACAATCGAGTTCCAGGGGAACAAGTTAGCAAGTGACATCAAAAGGCAGGAGCGACAATTTGAAAGGAGTTCATACGTTTGCCAGTGACAGCTGAAGCAGCCTCTCTCGTGTTAGTCGTGACCGCCTGACCGCATCGTGGATCCTTCGACCTTTCCAGTGACCGTCGGCTTCATAATTTATTTCACTCACACGTCCACCGTGGTCTGCACATGCTGCGATCAAAAACAATTAGGAAACAAACCGTCAGCAACTTCATATCAAACGACACGGCCTGAAACGTGGACACACTTACCTTGAAGCCACTCATCACTCACAATCCAGCGGCCGCCAACAAGAGCCTTGAGGTATTTTAGCGACCGGATCATCACCCAGCGGCCTGGTTTCTGGCTTCCGAACAACTTACGTTTACCAGCTGAACGTCCCTGAGGCGACGATGCAGAATCCGAATCCTGCGGCGAAAGATCGTCTTTTTCGGCTTCGTCCTCGCTTACGCATTTAACGATCAAGTGCGTCACGTGGTTGGTCCAGTGCTGCACAACCTGAGCCCCAAGTAGGTCCGCCCATTCATCGATCTGCTGCATCCGGTCTTCTTTGAACCCCGAACAGAGAAATACCATCCCAGTGTATTTTTTTCCAGACTTGGACATCTTCTTCGTCGCGACTTGGGTATTCTCCACCGAGTGGGGCGACGACCTCGTTTTTACAGCCAAAAGGTCTGGGGATACCATGCTATCGGAGAGGCGGCGCCGTTGACGCTTTCTTACTGAAGTACTTGGTGTCGAGTCTGAAACCAATTCCTCGGACGGCCTCCGGATAAACGCGCCAGGCACGCGGTGGTCCGAGCCACCACCGATCAAGAACTTGACGGCGTAGAAGCCATCGCCGTGCACCTTCGTGATCCGCGCTGCTCCGCCTCGTTTATTGATGCCGACCCACTGCCGCTCGATTACTTCCACCACGTCCCCGATTTGAAACACCTCGACTTCAAATGGGGGCCCCGTTTGGCTGTACATGGCAAGGGATGAAGTCTGTCTTGATCCATTGGCAGATGCTGCTTTTCCGTTAACAAGCGATTGCTGGGGAGGTTCAGCTGCACCGTTTCGCACACTTTCAGCAGCACCAACAACTCCGTTTGTAGCTGATCTCCGTCGCTTGCGAGGCGGTGGCGTTTGGTGCACCGGTTCGACTGCTTTCAGCTGCGTTTGATCGGTGGCTGCATCCGTTGCAACTCCATTTGAAGCAGAACGCAGTCGCGAGCGTAAAGCTACTGTCTGTTGTTCTTGTGACTCTCTTGACTTCGCTGGCGGTTTAACATCGGTGGCTGATTTCCGCCGCCGTGTCTGAATCTCCGTCGATATTGCAGTCGTTTCACCTGCGAGTACGTCTGTGGCGGACCGTCGCCGCTCCCGTAGTGCTGGAGCCTGTTGCTTCGGCTCCATTACTTCTTTCTGCGTTTCATCTGCGTGCTCCACTTGCGCGGTTGAGTCTGTTGAAGACTGCCGCCGTCGGGGGCTTGATACTTCCTCTTCCAAATATTCCGGCTGTGTCTCCGCCACGACGACATCCACTTCAGCTGAGTCTGAGTTCTGCCGCCGCCGTCGTGGAGATGGCGTCTGCTGTTTGTGTTCTTTTGCCTCCAGTTGTGTTTCCATGGCCGTATCTGCTGCATCCATCACGCTTGTATCCACACCATCTCGAGGCAATTCTGTTTGTTTATCGTCATCCTCTGCCGTCAGATCCACAGTATCAACAATATCTCCACGCAAACTTGAGCCGGCAATCACCGCTTCTGCCTGCGTCTTCTTCGGTCGAGGCGTGGCAATCTCAAAGAGCGCAGGCGACATTGGCGACGCCTGCGAGCTCAGCTCGTTGGCCAGAGCCCTCCGCGGCGACGACCTCCTCACTGACGTCGCCACCTTTTCCGTCTTAATTTTGAAGCCGTTGCGCAGCTGCTGCGTGTTGCCGCCGCGCACCCATACGTCCATGAGTGTGGGCGTCGTCGGACTTTTCTGCGAGTTGTGCGGCGTCCTCCGTCGCGGCGACGAGCGTCTCTCTGGTGTAGCAGCAGCAACAGCAGCTTTAACCTGCTTAGGCTCCGTCTTAACCTGATTTTCCGCTTCCTTCGCTGGTTCAGCCGCCTGTTTTACTGGTTCCGCCGCCTTCTCCGTCTTCACGACCACCGCCTCCTCTACTGGAGAAGCTAATGGAGCAGCAGCCAATGAGGCTGCGCCAGGAGCGGCTGTGAGCATCTCTGTAGCACGCAGCAGTGCCTGAACTGTCGAGTCGAAGCGCAGGCGGCGTTTCTTGGCCGGCGTCTTGCAAATGGGACACAGCGGCTTGAGCTCCAGCGCGCGGTGGATGCACTCCTCGCAGAAGCAGTGGTTGCAGGGAAGAGACACGGGTTTCTCGTACGCGCACAGGCAGATGGCGCACTGCAGCTGCGCCGAGAAGCCCTCCACGGCGCGCTCCAGCCGCCCCAGCGTCCCCGGCGCCATCTCCGCCAGCTAAAAAGTGACACTGAGTGCGGGAATTACATGCGTGTGGTTCACCTATATTGGGGTGGCAAACACCATCTTCTTGTCAATAGGTGGTCCACAGTATATTATGTAACGAACCTCATCCTGCTGATCACGAACGTCCTGGGTGGAATACGCGATGTCGCTGGACGAGTCTTCGGTCCTGATGGACCGCGCGCTGGTGACCATGTGCGCGGACCTGCCGGAGTCTCTGGGGCTATACAACACGGCCCAGGACCAGTTCTCGCTGGCGGCTATTCGCGCTGTGCCGCTGCTCGAGCACGTGGCGCCGGACTCGCGCAAGTTGGCGCTGCTGCGGGACTGGATGCGGACGTATGAGCCGGCGGAGGACCAGCCGCTGTCGGCCGAGATCAGCATGGACTCTTTGAAAGAGACAGCCAGGCGTGAGCGCAAGGAGCTGGAGCGGCTGCAGCAGGAGCAGGAACACGCGCTGCGCACCAGCGAGGAGGCGCAGGGCCTGGGCGACAAGAAGAAGAGGAAGCGCCACCGCAAGAAGGACCGGCACCGCCAGAAAGTGGCCAAGGCCAAGACCAATGGTAAAGAGAAGGCCAAGCCCAAGAGCAAGAAGGCCGTCAAGGACAAGAGCAAGACCACCAAGACCTCACGGCGCAAGCGCCATGTGCAGCTAGACAGCGACGACGACGTGCTGTCCGTAGAAGAGTCCAGCAGCTCCAGCGTGGACTCATCGGAGTCCTCCGATTCTGACGACTCGGACAGTGACAGCAGGTCCAAGAAAAGCAAGAAGTCGGGTAACCTGCCGCCCAAGGAGGTGGTGCTGTCGTCGGATGAGGACGACGAGCCGAACGACATGTTCGACACAGACGACCCGGACGTCTACGAGGTGGAGAAGATCATTCGCAAGAAGCCAGGCGAGAGCTACGGCGAGCCAGACATGTACGAGGTCAAGTGGGAGGGCTACGACGAGACCACGTGGGAGCCCGCCGCCAACATCTCCAAGGACCTTATCGACGAGTTCGAAGGACAGCCCGTGCGCGAAGACGTGTACACTGTGGAGGAGATCATGGACCGCCGCAGCAAGCGCGACCCCACCACCAAGCTCAAGACGCACCAGTACAAGGTCAAGTGGGTCGGCTACGACGACGTTACGTGGGAGCCCGCCGAGAACCTCCCGCACAACCTACGGCGAAAGTTCGACCAGAAGTACGAGAGTCGCAAGCGCCGACGGTCGTGAGCAGTGGATGGGCAAGCGTAAAGTCAACCAAGTCCGAGGTCGTCGGCTAATAACAAAGCAGTACGTCCGGTTTAAGGATTTAATGGAGGCGAAGTGTATGGTTCGATTGCAATGAACTCGGGAGACGTCAGCGGCGATCATCGCGAACACGGACTTGACAGCCATGGCGATGGTCTGTAGTTTCTCGAACGTCTCTTGAACGTCACTGCTGAACGGCTGCACTGCTGAACGGTGCTTCCGTGTTGACGAGGCCAACAATGAAAGTAATATCTTCCGCGAGGATTCCGCCGGAGCGCAAGCGCTGTCGGTCGCACCTCCGCCCCGCACATAGCTCGATCTCCTTCCGAGTAAAGGGATATCAATTCAAGAAGCAAGGTCGTTGCTTGGTCCGAGTCTGAATCTTCAAACGTATTTCATTCATTAGATCATACCACTGAACGAAGCTCACGATGCTTCTGGACAGCGTTGTGTACGCTTGAAACTCGACTCACCCCACACCGCACGAGTTTCTTGCTTGCAAGTTGAAGTGGTCTCTCTCCAAATGGCTTCATCAAAACCCATCTGTTTCTGATATCCCTCTACAAGGTCCGTGGCCAGCTCACCTCCCTCTAAAGCAAGCCCGCATCAGGGGGGCTCTCCACAAAGAGAACTTGCGAGCCAAGGCGGAAGTGAAGGCCTCCGACCATGAGCGGCGTGGAGAGTCTGCTGCTGGAGAGCGATGAGGAGGAGCTGGGAGAGCTGGACCTGTCGGCCATCACGCTGGAGGACATCTTACGCGAGGAGGAACAGGCCAATGGGGGCCAAGACGCGCAGGAAGGCCCGGGTCAGGACCAAGACGACCTCTTCTTCTCGCCCGCCACCTTCACGCTCAACATCGAGCCCGGCCCAGGCATGGACGTGGTGCCTGCACCCAAGACCACTCCTGTTAAGTCCGAAACGCACTTCCGCACGCCGCTGGAGATCGCGGAGGCTCGAGAGAAGCAGTTGCTGAGTTGTGTGGGTGTGGAACTCATCTCCCCCCTTCAAGTCAAGCGCCGACTACGTGCCCATGCGCGCTCCAAGGCTCTGAAGAGTCGACGGGAGGGGCTCGTGGCCATGAAGAAGAACCAGCGAAAGAAGAAGATCGCGGAGGGCGCTGCCGCGTCTCCTTCCGCCGAGAAAAAGTCCACTGGAGTGGTGAAAGTGGAGCCCATGGAGGCCATCAGTCGCCAGCTGAGGAAGAACATTGAGTTCAAGGAGTACGGCCCCGGATCGCCCACTGTCGTGGCCATTCACTCCAAGTTCATCGCCATTGGCACGTCCAAGGGGCTGGTTATCATCTTCGACCATTTCCAGAACATCCGCCAAGTGCTGGGCAATACCAATGATGCTGATGGCGATGGACCTGTCACGGCTGTGGACGTGTCGCCTGGCAGTGACTACCTCGTCTGCGGCTACCAGAGCGGCCGCATCGTGCTGTGGGATATGATCAAGGGCACGTCGCTCAAGGCCGTGTCGGACGCCCACGAGAACCCCGTGGTCAGTCTGCGATTCCTCAAGGATCAAAAGCCTGTGCTGGTGTCTGTAGATACGAACGGACTCGTGAACAAGCTCAACTTCTCCAAGATGATGGGAATGGTGTACGTCGTGGACGTGGACCCGCTGTACGACGGATCAGCTGGCAAGATCCTGTCGATCTCCGTGCTGCCGCAGTCTGCTGGTAATGCCAAGATCTCGTACCTCACGGACCAGTACTGTCTTGCGGCACTGAGCACGGAAACAGTGACGTTCATCATTGCAATTGAGCCGGAGGTCCGTGTGATTTATCGCTGGGCCCGGCCTGACGATATCGCGCCGGATGACCCGGTGCTCCCGTCGCTGGCTTTCGCTTGGATTTCATTCCCGGGAAGCTCCCGAGCTCTAGCGCCGGTGCTTGCGCGTGGCTGGGGCAACCGCGTGCAGTTCTTGGAAGTGGTCTTCCCTGGTGGCAAGAACCATTCTCATGCGCGTCATGGCTTCCCGACCTTCGATGAGCATGACCAGATCGAATCTTCCAGCGCCATTATGGCTGTGCAGTGGCTTGGCGACCAAGTCGTGGTGTACCTGAACTCGCACGATGAGATTTGCGTGTACGACGTCATGTCCCGCCAGGAGCTGGAAATCGTCGATGTGTCGTCGCTGGAGCTGGTGTTCGCGTCCTATCGTGGCAAGAATGCGCGTAGTTTCTCGAACAGTTTCCGAGGCTGTTACAATATTTTGTACCTGCTGGGTCTCAAGGAGCTGCAGACAGCTCGCGTGTTGCCGTGGACGCAGCGTATTGACTTGTTGGTGGATGATGGCGAGTGGCTGGAGGCTCTCGCTCTTGCTTTGGACCATTACGAGGGTCTAAAAATCGCCGCAGCGGATCGTGCTGCAAGAGACCGATTCCCGCCCGTGTTCTTCCGCGACAAGCAAAACGATCAGTGTCTTGTGGATATCCTGCACATGTGTCAAACGAACCAGCGTACTGGCGAAAAGGAGGACGTCTTCCGACATGAAGAAAGCGCTGACGAAGTTCGCTGGGTCTGTGGTGAGGTGCCGTACCCGTCAGATATCGCCAAGAAGCTCGAAGAAACGCTGCAGAAGGCGCGTAGTGGCGAAGTAACGAAGAACTTCGTGCCGATTAGCGTTGCTGAGCGAGTAGCAGATCTCTTGATGGAGTACGTGCGTCTTGCCATCGCCAACGCCCCGGGCTCAACGGCTGCTGCTGGAGGCGAGCTGAGCCTCAACAAGATCGGAATGAAGCTGGACTTGGCCAAAAGCCACTACCAGATGCTGGCAGGCGTGTGCATCGAGTATTGTGCGCTTATCGGGCGCACAGACCTTCTTTTCGGCGAGATCTACACGCGCTTCAAGGATGCCAACAAGCTTAGCATCTTTGTGGAATTGCTGGAGCCTTATATCCTCTCCGAGAAGCTGCGAAACCTCTCACCGGTGGCCATGGAAGAGTTCGTCCGACATTTCAGTGAGCAGGGGAAGCTCGCTCAGGTGGAGCAGTGTCTGCTTCACTTGAATGTCGCTGAACTGGACCTGGATACGATCCTCAAGCTCTGCCACGACCACGAACTGTACTCGGCTCTCATCTACATCTACAACGAAGGAATGGACGATTACACAACGCCGATCGACGTGCTGCTGGAGGCTTGCTCTGACGCGAACGCTGCCAAGTCGAAGCCAGCATCGGAGCCTGCTCCTCGGGTCACACGCGCACCGTCCGGAAGCCGAGTGAGCAGCTTGGCGTCTGCGTTCGGCGGCACCACTCGGACGGCCAGCTCCAAAATCTCCATAGCGAAGCCTTCGGCACTGTCTACGGCTGAAGAAGAATTGCTCAGTGGCCCGCGGCGCCGTCGCTTGTTTGGATACAAGTTGCTGCTGTACATTTCGTATGCCTTGAGCGGTCGCACGTTCCCGAAGCACGAGCAAATCTCGCCCCAGAAGCTAGGCAAGGTGCGCTCGCAGATCTGCTACCACTTGTTCGAAAAGGCGGTGGCAGGATCGTCTGGCCCACGCCCATACCCTCGCCTCGAGACACTTATCGATCTGGATGCACGTGAGCTGTTCAACATCATGGGGCGCATGTTCGACACGCCGAGTGTTGAGTTCGAAGGCGAGAAGAAGGACGCGTCAGGCCGTCCTACGAGTCGGTACGACTCGGCCCGTAACGCTGAGATGACCAAGTGCCCCAGCCGTCTGTCGATTGTGTTGTCGCTTGCAGAAGTCATCTTCGGCCCGAACAGTCCGTTCAGCTCTGTGGAGCACGCCCACTTCTTCATGTTCGAGGCTCGTCTTCTGAGTGGTGGATCTATCGAGCCGCAAGAATACGCCGACGCGCGTGCTGAGGCGATTGGCGATGCCGGCTCTGCTGGCGGTGAGTCCATGATGGACTCGCTGATGAACTTCCTGGCTCTTGGCCCTGCTTCCCTTCTTTCCAAGGGCTCCTCTGCGGTCACTCCCGAGACTTCGCAGGAGGAAGGCTTCGACAAGGCAGGCCGTGAAGCGATGCTTGTGCGTCTGTTGGCGAAGCTGAACAAGGCCACCTACAACCACGAGGCTCTGCTTGCTAGTGTCATCCGAGAGAATATGAACCGTGCGGCTGTGCTACTGTACAAGGACAAAGGGGACTTCAGCCAGGCCATTGCATCGTATCTGGCCGATGAAGACCACGAGTACCAGATGAATGCGTTCAGCTACATTCGCATGGAGACCGACAAGGCTGTAGATACTGAGGAGATGGAGATGCGCGACAGCAATGGCTCGGAGCCGACTCGTCGTCGCCGGAAGATCATCGAGGAGGCGGTGCTCAATCATGCCCCTGCACTCATGAAGACTGACGGCTACGCGTTCGTGACGTTGATTCTGGGTCAGTTCCCGCACTTGAACAACAAGGTCATCCAGAAATTCCTGTCCATGGGCAAGGAGGGCGGAGAACTCGAGTTCCTCTACCTGAAGCAGGTGCTTATGGCTGCGCCAATGACGAGTGGCAGCAGCGCAAGTGACGAGGCCGACGTCGTGAAGGACCTACTGGATCGCTCGAAACTGCGCATCGCTGACGATCCTGCTGTTCAGGAGCGGTTTGTGCGGTTGCTGTGCGAATTCGAACCCGCCGGTGTGTTCCCGTACCTGGAGTCACACGACAGCTACAAGGTGGACGCGTGCTTGCGGCTCTGCAAGGAGTTCGCCATCACAGATGCCGAAGCGTATCTGCTCGAGCGCACGGGCGACGTTACCGGTGCGCTTACGCTTATTCTGCAAAGTCTAGAGCAGAAGCTCAAGATTCTCAAGCCTGCTCTGCGCGGATATAACGTTTCTGCTGCATCGTCGTCCTCCACGGGGGCTTCTGACGTGCTGGCCGGTGCTGCTGGTGCTCCCAGTGGCTCTGGATCAACGACAAGACACCAATCGTCCGACCGCATTATCGACAGCGTTCAGGAGGGCAAGGACGCGATGAAGACGCTGGAGGTGGCGTTGACGATGTGTCAGCGTAACTCGCTGCGTAACCGCGATGAACAAGCAGAAAAGCTGTGGTTCACGCTGCTGGACAAGTTGCTGCGCATCCAGAATTCGGTGAAGCGCAGCCTGAGCTCCAAGAGCGCATCTCGCAACGTCCCGGTTACTCGGACCCACAGCAGCGGCGGCAACAGTGGCCATGGGGCGATGACTGCGTTCCAAGTGGCGCTAAACGAAATGATTCGCTTCATCCTCGAGCGTATGGCGTCTTCGGTGTCTTTGAAGTCGATCCTGTTCAAGATTACGAACGAGCACGGGCGCGGCGCATTCGGCGACTTCCGACCCACGATCTTCGGCATGCTAGACACGTACAACTACGAGCAGAACATCTACCAGACTGCGAATGCGCTTATCAGCGTGGATCTGTTTGACCAGATCACGACGCTGAAGCGGGCCAAGTCCCGCTGCTACGCCCCGCCCTCGAATATGTGTGAATACTGTCACGTGGCTCTCTCCAAGCCGCCCTTCGGCATGGGCCAGTCGGGGGCCCCTGGCTCGGAGAAGTGGCACCTCCACACGTCCATGGTGCTGGTCATGTCAGGCCAGACCTTCCACGAGTCATGTGGCAAGGCGTGGCAGCAAGGTGTGGACACCAAGACGCCGGCCGCGCGTGCAGCTGCATCGGGAAAGCTCTCGCGGCACCACAGCTCGGTCAGTAGCATGGCTAGCGACGGACTGGCGGGAGAAGATGAAGCGGGCAACCGCCTGCAGCGCAAGCAGCCTAGCACACGTCGCTATTTGACCCGTCTCAAGACGCAGCGCAGAGCATCACGGCGGCAGGTGTCGCCCCATGTTGTGCTGGAGAGTCTCATCCGAGAGGACAACGGGCGCAACAAGTACCTCAAGAGCTCGCGCGCTGTCTTCTCGCTGCGTCCCGACCCGGAGGTCGCGGCCAGCAAGGTGAAGAAGCGCCTGGGCACGCGCAAGCCTGGCTCGCTCCCCGTGGCGCCCATCCAGAAGGGCAGCATCTGAGGTGGTGAGGCCAATTGTTGAAACGAGGAGGCTGACGGAACTGTGTTTAAACATCGTTGTGCATGTTTTTGAGGTAAGAGAGAATGAAAGGGATCAACTGGGATCGTGTGGACTTTGATGGAGGTTGCTGGAGAGCCGCAGTGTGGATCTATTTTTCTTTGTGTGCGTTCCCAGATCTATCGACTGCTGGAAACATGAGCGACGGCAAACCGGCGGTCAAGGCAGGAGGGAACGTGATCTTCAGTGTTGGCTCGTGGCGGCTCGGCGACGATGGATCCATTCATCGGCGTGGTCGACTCAAGTACTCGACTGGAGATGTGTACGATGGCGAGTGGGTGGATGGCCGTCGTCACGGCCAAGGGGTTCTCACTTTCGGGTCAGGTGGGAGCTACACGGGCGAGTTCGTGAACGACCTCTTCGAAGGCTTCGGCGTGCTACGCGTGCCAAAATCCCAGCATCCGCTGACCAAGCAGTGGTTACGTGGTGAGAAGTACGAGGGCGACTTTGCACGTGGTGTTAAACACGGTCGTGGAACGTGGCAGACCCGAAGCGGAGATCAATTCGATGGCGAGCTGAAGCAGGGGCTGTACGATGGTCGAGGCATCTGTGTCTATGGGGCTTCGGGCGATGTGTACGACGGGGAGTTTGTTCGGGGCTTGCGTCACGGCCGTGGAGAGCTGCGATTTCGCAATGGTTCGACGTACAAAGGCGGTTTCCGACTTGACAATTTCCACGGCTTTGGCCGGATGTCGTATGGACCTGGAGGCATTCACGGCTCGTACGTGGGGGAGTTCGTCGACGGAAAGCGGCACGGACAAGGAGCTCGAACGTATGGCGGTGACAAGGCAAATAGGCGACGCTACGAAGGTTCCTGGGGAAATGACGAGCCTCACGGCACAGGTGTTCTCGAACGTGATGGCTATACGGTTGTGGGGTTATTTGAACGGGGTCTGCAGAGAGGCCCGGGGGGCATGAGGTTTGCGAACGGCGATACGTACGACGGCAACTTCGAGAAAGGTGATTTACACGGAGAGGGGCGCTACGTGTACCGCGATGGAGGTGTGTACGAGGGCACATTCGTCCGTTCCAAGCGCCATGGCAAGGGCTTACGCATCTTTGCGAATGGAGATCGATACGAGGGTGATTGGGTCGATGATAAGATGCATGGCCGCGGCATTCACACGAGCGCAATTATCGTGAAGCCACAGGGGAAGAGCAAGAAGAATAGTGGGCGGGGTGTTTTGGTGTACGATGGAGAGTACTGCAATGGCCACCAGACTGGAGAAGCCAACATTGCCTTCGAGTTCACGCCGTACATGGCTTCGACAGAAGAACGGCCGGAGATAGCGGCGAAAGCACGAAAGGAACCACAGCAGCGAGTGAATTGGGAGTGGCATGGCGAGTTTGAGTTCCCAGAGGGCTCTGGATGCTGGCACCGCGAGCGAGGGACAACAACATACCAAGGAAGCGTGCTGCGAGGTCGCTTCCACGGACAGGGTGCTCTTCGTTCGCCTGACGGGAAATTGTGGCGGGGTGAATGGGCCAATGGCCAGCTTCATGGCTATGGTGAGCGTGTGTATCTTCCCTTAGAGTTCGACACTTTGATGACCAAGGACATGCTGGAAAAGGACGTTCCTAGCGTTACGCTCGCAGCAGGAGGGAAGATGGGGCTCTATAGAGTGGTGCGGTATGTCGGTGCGTTCGTGAAGAACGTGCGGCATGGCGAGGGTGAGCTGCTGTACACGAACGGACACCGTCTTCGAGGACAGTTTACCAACGGGTTCGTCGAAGGAGTAGGGTGTTACGGCTTCGGAGGGCAAGGAGACAATGCGCGATGGAGGTACGGGGAGTTTGCTCGCGGGGAACGCCAGCGATGGCTCAGCGAGGAAGAGGAGGCAGCGATACGCAGCCACAATCAAGTGGAAGACGCTGCTGAAGCACGAAGACAAAACCTGCTACTAACGCTGATGTCGAGATGAAGAAATCGTCTCGAAACCATGTCAACACCGCTCTATTCTATGACCCTACAGCTCCTCGTGACGTCCATGCTGATGACTCTTGATCTCCCGCTTCTGTCGTTCCTCGGGGAACTGCTCGACTTGATCGATTTCATCTAATAGCGCCTCTTCTTCTGCTGGTTCACAGGCTGCCGGGGTCTCGAAACGAATCTCGTACTGACACATTTCACGCTCTTCCACCGACACCACGCGATTCCGAAGACCGCATGAAAGCTCCACGCGCGTCTGGCGCTCCTGCCCATTAGCGCAGGGCTCGCCGTGGTTGTACTCTTGCACACGCGCAAAGCCAACCGAGTTCTGCCACTCGTTCCAGATCCCCAGGCCGATGGGGCGGGGAACCTCTTCGTCCTCTTCACTGTCGTCTGCCGCAGTAACTCCGCCCTTGGTTTGCCGCTCCGCGTTCGTCCAGTTAGGATACGACGGCTCGGTCTGCGAGACGTTCTGGAACGGACACAGTATCATGTCGTACTCGCGCGGAATGACGTTGGGGGTTCCCCCCTTGAGCTGCTTCTCGTCCACCGCGTACGTGAAGCACTGGCCCACGAGCTCCACAAACGCAGGTTTCCAGGTCGCGTCCGAGAAGGTGCTTTGATCCACTACGCGGCTCTGGACGTACGTGACGTACTGCACTCTCCGCAGCACATTGTACGACTGCTCCAGTTGCCCCCGCAGCTCCGGGGTCTGCTGGGCGCGACGTTGCAGATCCTCAAACGCCCGCTGGCCTGTCTGATAGGCCTCAGCAAGCCGCTCGAAGTCATCTTTCAGCTGCTCCACCTTCCCCACAGCGTTTCTCAAGTACTCTTGACGAATTGTGTGGCCCCTCTGCACCACGTCCAGCCTCCCTCGCAGCTCGTTCAGTCTCCGCTGCCACTCCGTCGTGCAAGTGTCAACGCACACTCCCACGTCTTCATCACTGCCATCACAGCAATCACAGACCCCGTCACCAAGGAAGGCCAAGGCCACCAGCTTGTCATCGGCTTTGCAGACGAATTGCAGGCCGAACGGAGCCGTCTCCGAGTCCAGAAGCACGTGGGAACATGCCGACGTGTTGGGCTCGTCGCTGCCGTCTTCACAGTCGCAGTAATTGTCGTCCACGAGCGCAACGGGCAGCGAATCCACGCACACCACGTCCTCCACTTTCATA
The DNA here is from genome assembly GCA_012295415.1 of Phytophthora chlamydospora. Classification (NCBI taxonomy): domain Eukaryota; phylum Oomycota; class Peronosporomycetes; order Peronosporales; family Peronosporaceae; genus Phytophthora; species Phytophthora chlamydospora. The sequence goes on from JAABLK010000036.1 coordinate 59,770, forward strand.
TCTTCACTATTGCCACCGAATTGCAGCCCCGAGAGCCCCAGGATGGCGTCGTCGTCCATGAAGTCCCAGTCTTCATCTTCCTCGTCTTCGTCTTCATCGAATGCTTCGCCGATTCCGAAGCGTTTGAAGTCGCGCGAGTTAGCGGAGACAGCTGCGACGCTCGGCACTTGGATGGCCAGCACCAACATGCACGCGATGGCCACGATGACGGCCAGGAGGAAGGCCAGCAGCGAGCGGCGGACGGCCCTGGACGCCATGATCGACACGAAGTCGAAAGCTACGGAAGACGCTGATTGGCGGAAAAGAAAAGGGCAACAAGACCTGCGACGAGATAGACCGGCAACGACATCACTGCTGGCGGCTTGGAAAGTCTCTTGTTGCAAGTACTTTATCCCCCTCGTCTTCACTTTGAGCAGACCCCTCTCATAGAATAAGTGTCGTTGTGTCAGAGCAGGTCAATTGCTCGGCAGAAGCGAAGTATCAGCGATGTTGGTTATCTTGCCTGGAGACGAAGAGTGCCGGAGTTGAGCACCATCGCGTCGTTTGGACGACTGCAGCGACGAAATGGCAGGTGGCGTGTCCTCTCCGTCGCTCAACTCAATCAGCTCGTCTTCAGTGCTGGACTCGGAGGCTTCGCGGCGTTGCTTTCCGTTCTTGTCCAGCAGGTCGCGTCCACCAGCCTCCCACTCGTCCTCATCGGACGAAGACGCCCAGTCCGCGAGGTCTTTCTCCGCCGCATTGTCGATGTTCTCAGTGTCCAGCAGCTTCTCGTCGCCTGTCGACAGCTCCCCGCAAGGCTTGTCCAGTATATATCGAGTCCTCTCGGCGAAGAGACAAGTGCCCACGTGGAGCAACGTCGCCATCATCCTGCTCACGAGCACCATCGCGTACGTGAAGAACTTGGCCACGACACCCATGATGGCTTAAACAGATCCAGACTGGAGACTGGGACTGGGCATCTCGTCAAGAAGCATCAACTTCGACGTGTTCCACCAATCAACGGGCTCCAATGCGCCGTCAGTTTTCCGAGCCTTGACTCGAAACGACACGGACTATCACGAGCATGACGCGCAGGAGGAACGATTGCAGCGAAGGCCGAGGTTCAAGGCGATACAACAGCAGCAGTGAAAGCAGCTTGAGCAGTGGAAGCGACAGTGAAAGTGACGTTGGCAGCGATGTCTCCAGTGACGGCCTCGAGCTGGGGCTCGACGGGAAGAGTGCGGCGCAGCAGAAGTTCGCACGCTTGCGCCGCATCTTTCTTAACCGACCCACGAAGCGAATGCAAAGAGGAGACCCTCAGCGACGACGACTCAGTCCGAGAGGAAGAGATGGAGCTCAGCTGGGGCGGAAGTCGTCGAAGACTATTACAGAGCGACGCCACTCCTCGCATCGGCGTCGAAGCAGCACATCAAGCAGCAGCAGTAGTGACGAAAGAGCACTCGACAAACCGCCCGCAGCAAGTGCAGTGCGTCCTCTTCAGACGGCGGTTGACCAGCACATGAACTCGCTGAGGGAACAGATGAAGCGGCATTCAGCGCAGCGCGATTCCAGTACGTTACAACATACTTACCGTGCCTCTGTTTTCGGCTGAGTGCTAACGTGCTAACGTTGGTGATTGCTAGATGTCAACCAGGTACAGAGCATGCTGGAACAGGCTGTGGATGAGCTCGAGTTTCTGAAGAAGCAAGAGGAGCGTGCGCTGGAGAGTCAGGTTCGGCTGATTCGCGAGGTGCGTGCAAATACATGCTTCGAGGTAGGAAGACTGCTGAGAATTATTGCTAATTAGCAGGCTCTGGGTTTCTGGTGCGTGTGCAGAGCTACGCGTTGCGTTTGGAGGTCTTCCAGCAGCAGTATCTCAACAAAGTTGCAGAGATTGAAGATGAAATGTACGCCTCGATTCAAAAGCGGCAGGAGGAATGTGACGCAACTATCCTGTCGGCAGCCAGAAAGCTGCAAGACCAGACCCAGCACGCACGTCTAAAAGATTTAGCCACGATGAACGGTGAACCCATCGAAGAGCAATTGGATTCCAGCTCGTTCTCGACCGCCAGCAGCTCCGTGAGTCAGTCCAAGGTGCAAATGCATGGCAATATCCGGCCGCTTCGTCACGATCCACTCAGCTCTTCGCGACAGCCTTCCCAAGTCGTACCGGTGTCGAAGCAAGCGTCTCCTGTCTCGAAACAACGAGCAAAATTGCAAGCGCTAGAAGAGAAGCTGGCCGCTTTCTCGCCCGAGTCGCTGGATCGAGTAAAGAACGAGTTGGCAACGCCAGTCTGCCGCTCCATAGCTGAGAGGTCTCACACGAAACCCAAACGAACACCGACAGCAACGAACGATCGATTCCTTGGCAGCCCGAATGTAGGCTTCCAAGAAGAGTGGCGGGCCTCACCGTTGTCTCCACTAAGGCAAGGACCTTCGTACTGGAAGAATGGCATCTCTCTCGAGGCGCGAGGCAGTACGGAAAGCATCGATACTACTGACCAGACTGGGACCTTCAAAGGACAAGCATCGGCATCTCTTCTGAGTCGACGCTTCCTGCGACCTGAAGAAGAAGAAGAGCTACGACATCTTCAAGCGAGTATTGGTCGGGCGAAAGACTGGATGGCGAGGAAAAATGGGACTGGGGTCAAACGCGAGCGCTAAATATTCTAATTACACGTTGATCATCGCCGAAATGCTGGCCAGGGCCGCCTTGTGCTTCTCGCGCTCGAGCAGCATGACGACCGTGGTCTTGCTGCTCTTGTCTACGCGCTCGCGCTCGGTGAGCGGCGTGTCGAACGCGAAGGTGAGCTCGGCCTCCTGCTCGAGGAACTCGTCCTCGAAGTTGTGGAAGAACTTGGCCGTCTGCTCGTACGCCGTCTTGGTCTTCTTGCCCTTCTTCTTGTCGCTGCTGCCGCTCTTCTCCTCGGTGCACGTGGCGAGGATGAGGAAGTAGTCCATCTTGAAGCTGTCGCGCAGCTCCTCCGTGTCCTCGTTCTGGACGGCCCACTCGATGTCCTCGTGCAGCGCCGAGTGCAGCGCCGGCACCAGCTGGTACGGCAGGTTCACCATGCGCTCGTTGAGCACAAGACCCACGTTCTTGGAGCTGAGGATCTGCTGCAGCCTGGGCAGATTGGCGGCTGGGCACTTCTTGGTCACGTACTGCAGCACCTGCTGGATGCTGGTCTCGCTGCCGAAGCTCTTGAGATTGAGCGCCGTGATGAAGCCGTACACGTCGTCCTCGCCCTCCACACAGACCATGGTGCCGGCCGTGACTTGGCCCACCACGGCGTTGGCCAGGCCGGACACGTCGAAGGGCTGCGAGGGCGGCAGGTAGGCCAGCAAGAACTGCTTGACGCTGTGAAAGTGGGCCTCGCGCGGGTCCGAGAACAGAAAGTCCACGCTCACATTGCCACCAGCGGCTGCAGCGGCTTCTCCGCCGTCCATGTCGTCGTCCGAGTCGTCGTCGTCGTCCTGCTCTTCCTGCGCCGCGAACGTGAGGTCGTCCTCGCTGTCGCTGCTGTCTGAGTCGTCCTCCATCATCTCCACCTCGTGGTTCTCATGCTCCACAGCCTTGGGGTCCTGTGGCGCCTTGCCGGCGGCTCCACGCGAGCGCTTCTTCTGGGGAGGCATCGCGGACGTTGGTTGATTCGTAATTGGAGCTGCTGGAGGTGCCGCCGCCAGCCAGATGATAAAGTTGCGTGTTGATCTTACGTTGCTCAATCCATTTCAGCGGCATCATTGGCGCAACATACGGAGCTGTCTTTTACGCCAGCGATCTCGATGGACGGCTCGGTCATCCCGCCGCCGTTCCCGTTCCCGGAGGCCTGGCCAAGGGTCTTCGCCGAGCAACAGCAGCGGTGGCTCACACCGACGACGTTTGTGCCGGTGCGATGGCAAGCAGCGACCGCAGCGCCGTGTTATTGGCCAGATGGGCCTTCGGTCTCCGCTGCAGTTGATGTGCACGACGCCGAAGAGGAGGACGCCGAGCAAGACGGCGATTACGAGTACGGATACGTGCTCAGCGACGAGTGGTGCGAGAAGTTTCGGTCGACGGTGCAGTTGCAGCAATTGCAAAAGCAGCAGCAGAAGCCGAAGAGCAAGAAGCGGAACCCGCCGATGAGGATCCGGCAGCAGCGGCAGGCGGCTAACGCCGAGGCCGTCGCTGCCGCCAGCGCCAGTCGCTCGGGCCACCTGCAACGTGAACTCCAAGCTGCCAAGACGCGAGAACTCGCGCGGAAGTGGAAACGGCGAGCTGCTGCTGGTGTTGGCGATACGGCAGCACCAGCTGCAGCAGCTTCGAGCGCACAAGTTCGAGCGATGGAGACGTCGCTGAACATGCTCTTCGACGAGTTCTGTGACTCGTTCCAGCCCGTGGTGTGGCCGCACGATGCTCTGTAGCGAATAACAAGAGAGTCTGCTGGAGCTCAAGAGCAACAATTGCCGTGCTCAAGATCAACAATTGCCTTGACCTGGGTTGCCCCATGTTATAGGAAAGCCAGCTGTTTTTATCAAGAGTATAGTTACCATTTCCACACGCAACAACAGCTAAACTATTTATTCTCACATTGTATGCTCTGTAAGAATTTTCTAAAGAACATATATGTGTTGATTTACCACGACAAACATTTGCTGTAACAGTGTATCGAATTTCAATGGACCTACCGTATTACTCGACTTATCCGACACAATTTCATTTGGCCAATGAGATAGCGTCATTTCAGGGATCGGCAATCGCAATCCGACATGAAGTATTTGTTTTGAGGCGAAAATGCTAGCTCACACACCTCAATTAACTCTGCCGTTGAAATGGTTCGCAGAAAGCAAGCTCTCAACGTGATTCATAACCAAAACAGCCGAGGTGAGACTCTGTGGCGTACGAATCCCGTGTTTAGAGGGGCCATAGATTTTACTCCAATTCAAAACCTGGTCATAGGCATATCATATTTAGGAGGGGTTTGGGATATTGGTGTCGGATACAAGTCGAGATATACGGTACTTGCCGCCCCGATTCTTCACGCTCGTTCCTCATTTGAACTCCCCCGCTGCATGAAGGGTAGCAGCTATAGTGGCGCCATGAACCTCGGGCAGATGAAGAACGACCCGTCGAACGGCTCGGCGCAGTCCATCCCGTCGCTGAAGCGCACGCTGAGCGGCGGCGCGGCCAGCAGCGTGGGCCACGGCCACGCACTGGCCAGCCACCTGGGCGTGGGCATGAACAGCATGAGCTCCATCCCGTCCGTGCTGCACGCCACGCCCAACACGAACCCGCCGCAGATGCTGCGCGCCGTGACGTCCTCGGGAGTGTACAACCGCCCGTCGGGCGCTGCCGCCTTCCGCGGGGGCAGCAGCGGCCTCTCAGCCGTGGGCGGGGGCTCCTCCGTGGCCAGCACCAACCTGAGCGCCGCCACCGCCACGCGTAGCGTGTCCCAGTCCTCCACCATGCAGGACTGGCGCATGTACCTCACTATTGAGGAGCGTCAGGCCGTGCGCTCCAAGATCCGCGATGCCTACACCAGCCGCTGCTCCACCTACGAAGATCTGCTGCAAGTGGTGAGCTCCTTTCCTGTCCGGGGAGGAAGAGCTAAAGACTGCATTTTTACTGACTCCTGCTGTTATTATTGCTATGGTTCAGGCGTGTGCTATTGAGGAGGAGCTGCTGCACATCTCGGCGCCGTCGCGTCTCGACTACTTTAAGAGCGGCTTCGAGTTCGAGAACCGCGTGAAACTCAAGAAGGACCAGCTGCAGGGCCAACTGGCGGCTCTGGATGCCAAGCGGCGGTCGTCCAGTGGCCAGCAGCAACAGCAGCAAGGAAGCTCGAGTGGCAACAGCGGCAACAAAGCAGTAGGATCGTCCAAGAAGCAGAGGAATTAGGTATCCCCCCCACGAGGTGCCTTGCACTCCAGCGGTGACTTCGGCCACAGTCGAGAGGACGAAACGCGAGCCGGGCTGCATGTGTGAAGCTACGAGGGACGATGGCTCAGCTTCCGTGTATATCTTAAACCCGGGCGAGGGGCTACAAGAGGCCAGGCATTAGGAGAGCGCTTCTTGCTAGCTCCTCATCAATCGAGCGAGTAGGACCCGAGACCAGCGGTAGAAGCTCCAGCTAAAACGAGGCAAGAAGCCGATGAAAAAGGAAACAGGATGAAGTGGCGTGCATCGTATAGTGTATTTTGTGTGCTTGTGCTGCCTACTAGCAGCGTCCCCAGGTCTACGAGTCTAGTATTTGCGCAAGAAGAAGTGCTTTAACACTTGAAAGTGCAGGTGCAACATGTTGCGCTGCTGCAGTTCAGGTGCGAAGGCGTTGAAGTTGGCTGCCTCGAGGTCTTTCAAGTACAGGGAGGAGCTCACAAGCGGCAGGAACGCACTGCGTGACGCGCTCGGCAACTCTGTCCGAAGCGAGCGAGCTTGGTGGAGGTGCTCCATCGCGCGGCAGGCGACATCAAACACCACCGGCGCCACCTTCTCACCAAGTTTCGGGTCCTCCACGGCAGCGAGAAGGTCCTCCTCGGTGATACCATGCTGCTCAAAGCCGAATAAGCACCACAAACCAACGTTTTAGCATAAGGATTTCAGGAACCAAATCTACGACGAGATCATCCGTACCTTGTTCATGAGGTCCTCGGGCAGGTAAGACTGCTGTCGTGAGGTGTGATACGGTGTGCCTCGTAGCAGCGTTGCCAGTCCGATAGCCACACCGGCGTGGCCTGCTACGCGGTCTGCTGTGTCGTCGCGAACACCGAGACACTCCAGCGTGAGGTACAGCAGCGACGAGGCCGTCTGCTCGGCGTACAGCTCGAGCTCGTGCAAGCTCTGAACTTCCTCGCGGTCGAGATCCTGGTCTCGTGCGTCCAGGAGCCGCTCGAACCACCGGCGAGTCAAGTCGTGCGCCTGAACGGCCTGGCCCAGACCTCGCAGCAGCGCCGTCGACTGCTCGGGCTGTTCTGCACCCGCCGTGGCCGACACTTCGTACAAGCTGTAGATCCGTTCACGCCACCACTGCATGCGGATCTTGCCCGTGATCTGGTTGCTGTGCACCGAGTCCTTGATGGTCGCGACCTCGGCGTTGAGCGCGCGCTGCCAAAGGATCCATCCGTCAGTCCGTCAGAAATAATTCCCAAACGCACTGCAACAACCATCTAATACACTCAACGCACAATTGCAAAGAAGGCGGCACGTGTCTCCACCGGCAGTAGCAAGCCGCAGAGGTATCCGTCGTAGTCAAGCTTCCTGTTCAGAGTAGCATCGGCAGTGTGAGTTCCATAGTGAAGCTTAGCTTGTCTAACGGACTGCCGCTTACCTGACGGACTCGCGAAGCTGCAGCCCTTCCTTGCTGTGGTTGCCTCGTGCTGCACCGAGCGCCCTGCGCGGCACTAGAGCCGCCGGACAGCGCCGCAAGGAGCTCAGCATGTTCCAGCCGCTCGTTCTGAGAAAGTGCGAACTTAGTGCGCACCACCAAAACGTACTTAGCAGAAGTGATGTGGTCACATGACCTTTGTGTAGAACTACGCAACTTAGTGTTCTACACTCCAGTCAATTATGGCCAATCAGGCAAGTTGCACCGTCGGTGACCTGCATCATTGGCCTGCGACCTGTCATTCGGCGCGTATCGCTACCGACTGCAGTGCACCGCCAGCCCCGGAAGCGAGCGTTCCTTACGTCGCTCTCAATAGATAGAGCAGAGCAATGAGCAAGCGCGCAGCCTCGGATTTCTCGGGCGACGTGAAGCGCCACACGGCGCAGCAGCCGAATGGCGACGAGGAGCTGGTCTTTGAGGACCCGTTCGGAGACGACATGGAGGACGAGGAGATGGTCGAGAGCGACGGCGACGAGGAGGTCGTGGACGGCGAGGCGGCCGCCTCTGCTGACGTGGACATGGACGACGATGAGCAGGAGGACAAACAAGTGAAGAAGGTGTTCATGCCAGGTGTGGACAAGCTGCAGGACGACGAGGTGCTGGACTACGACAGCAGCGCTTACGACATGTACTACGCCATGACGGCCGAGTGGCCCTCGCTCAGCATCGATGTGGTGCGCGACAACCTTGGCGCCGTGCGCACGCGCTTCCCCATGACGGTGTTCATGGTGGCCGGCACGCAGGCCACCAACGCCGACGACAACCAGATTACGGTCATGAAGATGTCGGAGCTGCACAAGACCAAGCACAGCAACGATTCGGACTCGGAGGACGAAGACTCCGACGACGAGAACGAGACGGAGGGAGACCCCGTGCTCGAGTCGCGGTCCATCCCGCACCCAGGAGGCGTCAACCGCATCCGCTGCATGCCGCAGTCCTCCAACATCGTGGCCACCTGGTCGGACCGCAAGAAGGTGCACCTCTGGGACATCGCCAAGCAGCTAGAGTCGCTGGACGGCAAGGCTGGCGCTCCGCTGCCGGCCAAGCAGGCGCCTTTATACACGTTCTCGGGACACGCGGACGAGGGATTCGCCATGGACTGGTCTCCCGTGCAGGCCGGCCGTATGGTCACGGGCGACTGCAGCAAGTTCATCTACCTCTGGGCCAACTCGGAGGGTGCGTGGAGCGTGGACAAGGTGCCCTTCACGGGCCACAAGAGCTCGGTGGAGGACCTGCAGTGGAGCCCGACCGAGGCGTCGGTGTTCGCGTCGTGCTCGGCGGACCGCACCGTGCGCATTTGGGACACCCGGCGGAAGGCTGGCAGCATGCTGGACGTCGCTGCTCACGACGACGACGTGAACGTGATCTCGTGGAACCGCAACGTCGCCTACCTGCTCGCGTCCGGCTCCGACGACGGCTCGTTCAAGATCTGGGATCTGCGTAACTTTAAGGCCGACAACCCGGTGGCGCACTTCCGGTACCACACGGCTCCGGTCACGTCTATCGAGTGGCACCCGACTGACGAGTCGGTGCTCGCCGTGTCGGGCGCCGACAACCAGATCTCGGTCTGGGATATGTCCGTGGAAGCAGACGCCGAGGCCGCCGTGCCCGTCCAGGGCGAGAACGGCGAGGCCAAGCTGGACCTGCCGCCGCAGCTGCTCTTCATCCACCAGGGCCAGACCGACATCAAGGAGCTGCACTTCCACCCGCAGTGCCCAGGCGTGCTCATGAGCACGGCTGGCGACGGCTTCAACGTCTTCAAGCCTGCTAATATTTCGTAAATAAGACCTGCACTGCACTTGTCCAGCTCAATAGACGACCTTGGGTGTTGCATCACTTTCAAAGCTGACGTTTCGCTTCAACATGCCGCGGTTCTCATATGCTCAATAAAGTTGCGTTAATGGTGCGCAACGTTTATGCAACTTCTCCGCAACTTACAAGGGCGGACTTGCATTTCCACAGTCGAAAATCGACCATTTCCATCACCGAAGCCAGCGCGATACCTTCCCTACGCCCCGCCATGGCGATCCGTGCTATCCGCAGTACTCTCCTATCGCTGCTGATGACTGCAGCGTTCGTCACTCTTTCGCGGGCCAAGCCACTGTCCATGTTCGGCTACGACGGCCAGCACATGCAACACCAGACGAGCATGGACTTTTACGCGCCGTCGGACCGTGGCTGTGCTTCGTGTCGCAACGGCGAGAACTGCTCGCTGGCCGTGCACAACGAGTCGGCGGGCGTGTTCTGCGGCGATGTGCTGTCCACGTTCCAGCCGTGCTGCTGCTCGTTCCGCAACGAGTGCATGACCACCATCTTCTCAGACAACTGCGAGTGCTTCGACGGCGTGCGCGAGGAGCAGGTCATGACTACACGCTTCTACCTCTTCGTGGGGCTCTCGCTCATCGCCTGGGTGGTGCTCGCCTACGACAAGATGTGCGCCGGGCCTTACAAGGTTATGAACAGCAACCACCAGTTGCTAGCCAGCTCGCCGTCCGCGGCGAGGGCCAGGGGCGAGGACAGCGTCGTGGACACGGTGGACAGCGACTCGGAGGATGAGGCACGGACGACGGACCGGAGTGATGATGCGGTTATCTCTACTACTGCTGCTGCTACGGCGGTGACAGTTGAAGTTTCAGAGGAGGAAGCACAGGTGGACAACGACACGTCTCCACTAAGACCCCAATCTTCTTCACCAAGTGAAGGGGCAACAGCGAACGCTGAAGTTGAAGACGCTGATCGTTCGACTGAAAAAGCACAGACCGACGACCACAGGCGAGAATGGGACGGGTCTTCAATCCAAGCCGTCTAACTCGATCTTGCCGTGTATCTCCGCTGTTGCCAAGAAATGCTGAAAAGCTTTGGAAATCATGAGAAGAAGCGAAAGGTGACGCGGAGTTTATTGTGAATGTAGTTTGATATTATGGTACACGTGGACGCTGACTTTAAGACTACGACGAGTACGATCATTCTAACGGGATTTCTTCCAGCTGCATCGCAGCTTCCGGTGGACTGGTACTCACTTCTTGGACGACGTCGACAGGAACAGTGACCACGATGACCTGCTCTGAAGCTGCCTCTTTCTCCCCCATTTCCTGCGGGGTTTCTGCATCTGTCGCTGCTTCTGGAGCCTCGCCAAACGTGAAGACAGGGGTCGAAGTCGGTGCTGGAGACTCGAGCACCAGCAGCGGCAAGTTATCGTCGGTCTCCGTGTCCACTTGAGAGTCTCGCCGCCGCTTGCCGAAGCGCTGACGGAAGCGCAACAGCTTCATGTCGACGGCTTCGGTGTACGTGACCATTCGGTTCCGTCTGAAGTCGCTGAAGCACTCCACCCACTGATCCACATACATCGCGAAGACAAAGAGCGCAAGATAGGCGGACAAGTGGATCAGGATCTCCGTGGAGACCGCCATTTGGCTGTCCATCGGGTCGTCCGGCGGCACGAAGGGGTCTTGGGCGAGTAGGGACGTCGATTCATTGGCTGCTTCTGTGGCTGCTTCCATTGCCGAGAGCCGTTCGTGGCGCTGCTGAGCCGTAAATGGCCACGCCCCGCCGCACACGCACACCTGCGACTTGCTGGTTACCCGACACTCGGTGAAGTACAGGCAGCAGCACGGCTGGGTGCCAGCAGTGAGGTGAAGGTCTCCACAAAACACTCCAGACGCCGTGTCGTTCATGGCCACGGAGCAGTTGCCGCTGTCTCGGCACAAGGAGCACCCAGGAGTGACGGTGCCAATGCTTGCAATGTCGACGCGATGGGGATCAATTGGCAGTGCGTTTGGTCTCTGCTGGAGCTTGGAGCTGATGGCGGACGCGTCCGCTGCGACGGGCGACGACGCCCCGGAGACGCCGACACAGAGCAGCAGCAGCCAAGTCGCTTGCCGTCTCGATGCCATGTCGCCAAGTGCTGCAATTGGAGAATGCAACGCAGGAAATCGTCTGGAGATCCCCGGGATGGGGCCAAAACTTTGACACCGCAAAGGCGCCCGTGCTCCGGTGTGCGTTTCCAGGCAGTGCAAGTATCCGCCGCGATTTTACGGTTGCACCAGCTGACCAATCAGCGCGAGCTAGTCGGTCCAAGCTCAGTTCAGTAAACTGTTCACGGGCTCACTTCACCGAGATGCTCCTCGACGAGGTTGCAGTGCAAGCCTCGCGTGACCAAACACTACATGTAGCAACGTTCATGTCGAGCTCTCCGTTGAGTGGTGTGCGTGCATTCCCCGATTAGCTCCATTGAAACCGCTGGCGTCAATCGGTGGTGGTAAACTTGCACGATGCGACCAGATGACAGGTCCTGTCCGCTTGGCAGACTAAGCTAACGCGTCCAAGCTGTTAGCAACATGCCGCCAGCATAAATCAGAGATCATTGTCATTGGCAATTTGTCAACCACAGCAGAACACCAAAGCTGTCCGCCAATGCTTTCATAGCGAGATGAGTGCCAGCAGGTCACCAATGTACGAGACCATTTGATGCGCCCACTTCAAGCTGCCCTCTTTGCCTGAACTGGAAGGAAGCCATAACTACAGATCAATCGACGACACAGAAACATTGACGAACGCCCTACCACCACCACGACTCCAGTCCAGCCACTGTCGCAGCGGAGGAGGTCTAGGTCTCGCTGCTTCGACTGCTATTGCAACAAGTGGGTCTTTTTCACCTCTCCCTTTCACTTGGGATAAAATCAGTTTCGTCAAATCCGTTTATTCCTCTTATCCCGACCATGGCGTCAACGGCTCGGCAGGTGACGTTGCTGATGCTGCTGACGCTTCAGGTGGGCGTGCAGCCCGTGCTCATGGGCTGGTACGCGGCGGAGGCACGCGACGTAAGGCTGCGCGTGGGGGTCGTGGAGCTGCTGAAACTGCTGCTGGCGCTGGTGCCGCTGAGTCTGACACGAGGCCAGGAAGGTCAGCTGCACCAGCTCAAGACGTGGCGACTGCGCGCGGCACTGGCGACCACGGTGCTGCCGGCGCTGATCTACGTACTACAGAACCTGCTAAACCATGCAGCCGTGGTGGCGCTGGACGGTGTAACGTTCAACGTACTCAACCAGACCAAGATCATCTGGACGGCGCTGCTCGTGTACCTGTTGCTGGGGACGCGCCAGTCGCCGCTGCAGGTTCTAGCGCTGGCTCTGCTGTGTGTGGCAGCGGTGCTCATGACCTCGTCCTCCATGGAGGTGGAGGAGACCCGTGAGGCCGACGCAACGGATGCCGAAGCCTTCACGGGCATGTACCAGGCTCTGCTTGGAGCTGTGCTCTCCGCTTTGGCCGGCAGCATTATTCAGCGGGCTTTGCAGAGGGAGAAACGCAACCAGTACATGGTCACGGTGGAGCTCAGTGTGCTGGGGGAGGCCACACTGCTGTTGCTGGCTGGCATTCAAGGAGGACTTGGGACTGTGGACAGCAGTGACGCCGACTCGCAGGACATGTGGCAAGGCTGGAGCAAGCTCACCCTGGTGGCGCTTATGTGTCAGGCGTTGGGTGGAGTTCTCGTGGGCTTCGTGATTCGAGATTGCGGCAATGTGGAGAAGAGCTTCGCCGTCGTGGGCGGAATGGGCCTCACGGCGCTGCTGGAGACGCACTTCAATGGGAAACCCTTTGGACACAACGCGCTGGTGGCCATGGCACTAGTGGCCATTAGCACGGCGTTGTATACACTCAACCCGCCGGCGGCTGCTTCATCGGACGACAAGCCGCTGGCGTCGGCCACGCAGACTGAGGCGGCCATCGCTCCTGTAGCTGCAGCTGGGAATGCGAGGCATTCCAAGAAGAAAATGAGCGCGGATATCGGCGAATTGGAGCCGTTCCTGACACCTCCGACGGTGGTCACGGTTAGTAGCAATAGCGTTCACACCAGCAGCACTTCTCGGCAGGAGATGCGACGACCATCTCGGCAACTGCAGCCTCTTAGTGAGATACCGACGCACCGGGAGCTGGAGGCGATCGTGTAGACTTCTACCGTATTCGATGTATCAACAATTCGGTCTTTATTTCCTCAAAAACGATACGTTCGGCTCTACCTCCTTGGAGTCTTGGCCATCTCGTTAGCTGAGCTGGACGGCGTGCTGCATCGCCTGCGTGAGATCAGCACCCGAGAAGTTGTCGAGTTCGTCGGCCTTCCACAGCGCCCCAACGTGGCTGTCTGGACGCACGAGAGCGGCCCCCTTGCTCTCCATGAAGCTACTCCACGCCTTGTTGTCACTTTCATCCTCCAGAACTTGCCACGAGAGCACAGAACTGAATGCCGGCGACTTCTTTTGAGCCTTCGCGATAGCCGCGTCAACCTTCGCGGGATCTCCGTCACCACTCGAACGCAGCACGACGAGAGATACGTGCTTAGCCAGCGCAGGCGAAGCGGAAGACGAGCACGAGCTGATCACACGCGCAGCGTCACGACCACTGACGACCAGCACGAACTGCACGTTGCCAGCGTCTTCAACAGCCTTTTGGCTTTGCACGGCGACACGCATCATGTCGTGAGTGGACACCTTCGCGTTGGACTCGCTAGTGCACCAGAAGTGCGGGAAGCGCTCGCCAACGCGGAAGCTTGGCGAGTAGATGATGCTGTCGCCATCACCAACCTCCGTACGGAACTCCACAGACTGGTCCAGCGCAGGGTCTTGCATGAGTTTCTTGGCACGGGCTGCCCACGACGGTGCGTCGTAGGAGAAGCCAATGTCGAAGTGGTAGAACATCATGCCGAGCGTCTTGCGGCGCGTCACAATGTCTTGGACGCTGGCGCGCATGCGGTTGCCCAGGGCGCTGCCTGGTCCACCAGCGTCCTTCGCTTCGTCCAGCAGCCCCAGAGGCATTTTACCCACACGCATGATCCGCTTCGCGATCTCACGCTGGGCGCGCAGCGGAAGAAGCTGCATTGGCGCCGAGTTGATGATCTTCGCCAGCGTCTGCGCGTTGTCGTGCGAGACGTTGAGCGCTCGAGGGATCTTCATCGTTCGAGTCACGTTGCTCAGACTGAACTGCGTGTTCGTCTTGGCAACAAGCTGGCGCTCGCGTCCGTAAGAGCGTAGCAGCGCTTGAGTGTCGATACCCTTGTTCGCATCGGCAGCCTGGATGGCAAGTGCGAGCTTCCACACGAGGTTGTGTGTGTCCTGGAGTCCAGTGTTCATGCCGAAACCTCCCGCGGGCGGGAACTGATGCGCTGCGTCACCCACGAGGAATACACGCTGCTTTCCGGCGTCGTATTGTTTGGCGACACGAGCTCCCATCCTCCATTGGCCAGCGGAAAGGATGTTGATGTCATCGTCGCTGACCTTGACGTTCTTCGGCAAGATATGACGCACGATCTCCTTGCATTGCGCAGTGGAGAAGTCCCAGGGGACCGACTCTTGCGGAGGGAAGAACGGGATCTGGAAGACCCACTCGCCACTGTTCAGGTCGTGGGCGATCAGGATACCCACGACCTCCTTGTTGAACTGTTTGATGAATAGTGCGGGCAATGACGCTATTAGCTACGCTCGTTTTGATGAGAAGCAGAACGCATCCTTACCACGAAGTACAGCATGGCAGGGTTCTCACGCGCAGCCTCCGACAGCGCTTTGCTCGTGAAGTGAACATTGGCGATGCTCTGCAGGTTACGTGTTCCAGCCATGTCGATGCCACAGAGCTGGCGCACAAGGCTGTGTGCACCGTCCGCTCCGACAACGTAATCGTACGACGTTTCCTCGACCGTGTTCGTGTCCCTGGGAAACATCCAACCACACGCAGCGAACCCTTCGATGAGTCTTCGCCCCAACTAGATCCACTGGCCCACTTGCAACGTACAGGTGACGCAGCGTCACTTCCGGTTGCTGCGTGGTCGAACCATCCGAAGGCAGCTTGAGGCTCTCGAGCTCCACGCCACGCTCCACTAGTACGTCTTTCTCGGCCAGGAACTCATCCAGCAGCGTCTCGAAGCGGTTCTGCGGGAAGTGAAGGAACTGCGTTGGCGACAGCGCCGCCAGGGACTTGCGTAGACTGTCACCGTTAGCGGTGGCCTGCTCCACCGTGTCCCGCGGAATGCCTGCACATCGATATCCTTCCTCAGTCTCACTTCACTCCCAGTTGACGTTCGTCGACCTCACTTACAGGGACCGAACTGGTCAATACGTGCGATCTCTCGAGCCTTGCCCACTCCAGTACAGTAAATATAGTCGCGCCACTGTAGTGCGAAAGCTCCGTCAGTCGATAAGCATTGACACATGGATACTTTGGGGCTTTACCAGCACACTGGGCGCCGCCTGGGCTAGCAGACGGTCGTGGAACTCCGGCATCGCGGCGTAGAGCACCTCCATTGTACGGAGATTGATGAAGTGCGCCTGTGGGTGCGACGTGGGGCTCTTCTGGCGCTCCACCACGCGGGTGGGCACGTTGTAGAGCTTCTCGAGCATGAAGGCGGTGGCCAGCCCCACGGGGCCGCCGCCCACCACCAGCACGCGGGGCTTCTTCGCACGCAGCAACTGAGACGTCAATGGCATGGCTCCAGCTGCAGGATACGCCACGAGAGGCGGGGAATGCGCCAGCAGCGAGCAATGCTATGCTACGTGCGCGTTGACACGCACGCTCACCTGGAATATCGTGGACACCACATCATTTGGTGCAACTAAGTACGAAGATATACTTGATGGTCACTTCAACATCCATGGACCGCACGCTGTTCCGCGCGCTGCCGCTGCCTTCAGACGCGGAGGATGCGGCTTCTAAGCGCCTGCTGGAGGTGGCGAGGGCCTTCGAACGTCACTTTGGCTGCCCGCCAGCTGGCGTCGCGCGCGCTCCCGGGCGCGTGAACCTCATCGGCGAGCACGTGGACTACGAAGGCTACGCGGTACTGCCCATGGCCATCGAGCAGAGCGTCTTCGTGGCGTTTAGCACCATATCGAAGCCAGGCGACTTAGGGGTGAAGGTCTTGAGTGTGGTCAATGCCAAGCCAGAATATAGAGCTGTTTCCTTGTCTATGGACGCTGACGAGCAGGAAAACATGCAGCAGCTGGAGACGGAGGGGGGGTCCTGGGCGAAGTACGTGTTGTGCGGAGTATTAGGAGTCCGGGATGCCCGCTGTGAGCTGTTTAAAGACCAGGAAAAGGAGCTGAAGATGATGGTGGACGGAGACGTCCCCGCTGGCTGCGGCCTCTCCAGCTCCAGCGCGCTGGTCGTCGCGGCCGCGTTGGCCACGTACAGCGCGTTGCAGGCATCGGGAGGCGAACCACTGGGCAGAATGGAGCTGGCGGAGCTCTGTCGTAGAGCCGAGCACCGAGTGGGTACGATGGGAGGAGGCATGGATCAAGCGGTGGCGTGTCTGGCTGAGAAAGGGGTAGCTCTGCACTTGGACTTCGCCAGAGTGCCAGCAACAAGCAGTCCGGTCCGAGTGCCGGATGACACTGCTGGAGTGACTTTCGTGGTGGCGAACAGCCTCGTGGTGGCGCAGAAGGCAGTTGATGCCGCGACGCGATTCAATAAGCGCGTCGTGGAATGCGCACTGGCTGCGAAAATGATTGCGAAGAAGGCCGGAATTGACGGCTGGAGAGATGTACGTTTAGCTTGTCAGGTGTTACAAGTGCCGAGTGCAATGTGCTGATGCTGTGAGATTATTTTCATGAAACAGATCAATCGCCTAGTGGATGTCCACGAAGCTCTCGGCAGCGCTTCCGGCTTCGGGGACTTGCTGAAGCTGGTTATGAATTCTTGTAACCAGAAGGAATACTCGCGTGCTGAGCTCGAAGCTGAGTTCGGCGAGCCGATTGCCGGCCTTTTCACCGATTCAAAACTGGAAAGCGCAGCGCAGGTTCGATGAAGACGCTGTCTCGTGTCTGGTGGTATCACGTCTGACGATTTGTGCATCTTGCAGGCCGTAATTGCTTCTGCAGCTTCGTTTAAGTTGCAGCAGCGGGCTCTACACGTTTGGGGTGAAGTTGAACGGGTGAAGCAGTTCCAATCAATATGTGCTGTGCTGGCGGAAACACCGTCAGAGTCGGATCGGGAGACATGGCAGGATTTTACTACGCGGGAGTCGCTGCAAAATCTCGGGGTGATGATGAATGGAAGCCACCAGAGCTGTCGGACGCTTTATGATTGCAGCTGTCCGGAGCTAGACGCGCTCTTCACTGCTGCGTTATCGGCTGGAGCGTTGGGAGCTCGCCTTACTGGTGCTGGGTGGGGAGGTTGTATCGTGGCACTCGTTCAGAAAGCCGAGGTGGCCAACTTCATGAGAGCGGTCGAGACCAGCTACTACAAGGAACGTGGGCTAACTCCAGCAGAAGCAAAGGATGCCATGTTCGAGTCAGCCCCAGCCTCAGGTGCTGACATCTTCATGCTCCAGCCGAAGTAGCTGTCTTGTATTTTGGATGTCCGCGATATTTCTCACCGAGTCAGCAACGACCGAAGTCTCTCCAAGTATACGTCCTTGGCCTGCAATTCGACGTCGATTAGCGCGAGCTATCATATCACTCAACACGTTAGATCCGAGCAAGCAAGAAGCATGACCCCAGGATTGTGTATGAACATACCTCTGCCTTCCGCTGAGCCTTTTCCGCCGGTTTCATAGAAAACTGAAGAATGGCGAAGTCGCGCTTTATGTCGGACAAGTTCTGTCGCCTCTCAGCAATCTCCTGCTCATACTGCTCAATTTCCTTTCGCATCTGCAGAATGAATAACGCCATCATCCATCGTGTTAGCGAGCAAGCTCTGCATCATCTCGTTTTAGAGAATTCGTACCTCGACGTTGGCAGCAAAACGATCCAGCTCCAAAATGACGCGAAAGTACGTGTCACTCCTCTGCCAAGGATGGAATACAACAGCACGATGAGTACGAGTTGCGTGCCACAAGCGATAGCATGCCTTACGTGTATCTTCTCGAAAGCCTTCTTGATGGCAGGTCGTGTTTGGACCCAACATGGAGAAACCAGAGCCGCTTTCTTGCATGGAATCACTCCGATCTCGACCGCATCCTGCGTTTCCAATGTGGTTGAACAATGAGCGCGATGGTAAAGACAACAGAAAACAAGCTGCTCGACGTACCTTTGGTCTCAAGAACAGCACTCCCTGGTCGATTAAATCGAGGAATTTTTGCTCTCCTTCCTCACGGTACTCAAACGGCAGTAGCGCCTCAACTGGGCTCACGCAGTTGGGTGGCGTCTTGCCCTTCTGGTTTAGGAGTTCCTGTGGAGAACCGATAAGTGCACTGCCGCCTGTCACTGAAGTCACATCAGCCAGCGTTTCGAGGCACTTCCACGTTTCCAAAGCACTTAAAGCCTTTGACGTATCAGTGTGATCCGGTGGAGCGCTGGGGTCTTTAAACGACGAAGAATTGAGTTGACTGCCTGCAGAAGTTTCGACTGGGAGCTGCACGCTTCCATTTAGGTGCAATTCCTCGAGTAGTCGAGATTCCGTGTCTTGCACGAATGCATCGCAAACTTCTTGGACCATTGTGAAGCGCTCTTCGTGCTGCGTTACGGCGTTCAGATTGCTGTCTTTTAGTCGCCGACAAATCTCGTCGATATCGCTCCACCAATTCCCAGCTGCCTTCAAGATAGCTTCGATCTCGGCTTCATGACCGTTCTTCTGCGTGACATCTAGATCACTCTGCTCACTGATAGGATTCTCAACCATCGTGTCTTTGGTTGTGTGCGTCGAGTCGGGGAACAAGCTCAAGTCATGAAATTCCTACAAGAAAAATGAATGAAAGTCAGACCTGCTTGGCCGAAGTAGTGCAAGGGTAGCACGTACCGCGATTTCCCGCAGCTTGTCCTCTGCTGAAGAAGTATCCACCAAGCCATTTGCGGGACGTAGCAAGATAGCAACGAAGTCCTGGATGGGATCCGCCGCTGCAGCACTGAGCCCGCTCCGATGACGCGCCTGTAACCACTGCACCTTGGAAGGCGTCACGGCGGAAGTTGTCAGCAGCACAACATGAGCCAGCCCCTCGCTGGAAACTTGATGGGTCCACCGGATCCATCTCTCAGCATCCTGGTCACTGAGCGTATCGAAGTCCCGTAACAAGAACACAGGAAGCGCAGCTCCTTTTTGTGTGATTTGAGAGCTTGCCGATGCACCAGCTTCGCTCTCATCATCACCCTCAATCTGGTTTCCACTGTACTGCAGATCTCGCAGTGCATCCAGCAGCGCATCCATCATCGTATCCTCCGCTGTAACTTTCAGCCCGACGCGCGGATCGAAATCGGCCGGAACTTCCCCATGTAGAGCAGTCTTCAGCCCCGAGTAGCGCGCTGCAATTCGGTGGACTGCAAGTTCCAATGCCGAAGTCGGAGCAGTGAGATTCTCTAGCGTTTCATGAGTTGGCTCGTCATAGGATCCCAGCACTTTGGCACCATCCAAGAGTCTGCACAGTCACCGCGTTAATGATGCAACCAACCCCCTCCTAACCAATAATGAGGTCACGTACGTGTTCGTAACCACTGCCGGATTGTCACCGGCGGAGATGGACAAGAGGTATGGAAACTTGGGCGGCGCACTGCCCAGCCAAGCGGACGCGGCAGTCGCCGTTGGCACTTCGACCTTGGACTTGTCACCGTTCTTCTCCTTATCATTAGCACCATGCCACTTGAGCAGCTGCTGCTTCGCGTACACGACCTTGTTGTTGTCGTCGTATTGCTGGGACGCTTCTCCGATCGCTAGTGCCGCCAGGGGCGTCAACGTCGCCACCGCCAGGCCCACGCGGCGCAGCATTTGCGTGGCAATTGAGTATTAGATGCCACAGGTTTAACAATGGCAGGCAATGTGATACCACAGGAGTATAGAAGGCACCAGGTTTTCTGATGGATGGACCGAATCGCTCTGAATTTAGCGAACGAACGCTCCAGTTCACTTTTCAATTTGCCGAGTTCGAGATAGTGTAGCAGTGAAACTTTTACCGGAGCAGCGCGTGATGTCTTTCATCCTGGGGGCTTCGGTCAGCCCAGAGTGAATTCCTCGTTTCTGACGAATCCGCTGAACAAGCGGCCTCACTGAGACCAACCTAAGACTAAGTGACTGATGCTCTCCATCAAATGCATGTTTCGATCGATCAACTCCATTAAACAGGAGGATGTAAGCTATAGCAAAAACTCTCAGGCTGTCGCTCAACGATGTTGCATCAACAAACAGCAAAGTGTGCTTTCATCGAAATAATGTATTTTTTCTCGAGCTAAGGCTGCCAAGTGTGCCTACCACACGGTACAGAAGCCCTCTTCTTCTGCACCTCCGTGTTGCTCTGACCGATCTCCTCGCAACCACCATCGCTCGTGGCTTATAAATACTACTGTAGTTCCAGCGGCTCGACCCGCTTGTCACTTGCAGTGCAGCGTCCGCTTGTCTAGTACTGCAGGTGGCGTATCCGTCCATTGGCTCCCAGCGTGAACTCGGCGCTGTCTTCGCTCGGACGCGGGTCCTCACTCGGTCTCACTTCCTCGCGTCTGCCGTTGGTCTGGTGCTGCACCTGGCGGAACGGCGGTAGCATCGAGGAACTCTCCGACGGACTCCGACTGAAGGTCGTCGACACCTCGGACGAGCTGCCTTCTTCCATCTCGTAGTCGTACTCGTCCAGGGACGAGAGGCGTCCGCCAACCAGCCCGTCACCGCGGCGACTGTCGCCGGGCAAACCCACAATCGGGAAGCCCGACGAGTCGATGTTCGCTGGGATGTGCTCCACGGCTGAACTGCCTCGGGCGCTCAGCATGCTGATGGTGTCAGTGCCCGAGTACGGAGACGTGAACTTGTAGAACTGCTCGTTGTCCTGGTGGTCGTGGTACTCCTCACTGTACCCGCTGCTGCTGCCGCTGCTACGAGCTGAGAAGCGGCCGCGGAAGAAGTTCGTAATGCGCTGACCAAGGATGGAGCTAGGCCGGTGGTCCAGATCCGAACTGCCGTCACCATTTCGCAGCGACGAGAAGATGCTGTTCGTGTACTCGGAGCCCGAGACCGACGCCAACGTGGCGAAATCGTTCGAGTCCTTCGACATGTTGTCCAAAATCGTCTGCAGGATCTCCGCCGCCTGCGGCGCCGAAGGACGGGTGGAGGGTTTCTGCGCCCAGCACTCCTCAATGAGCTGCGCGAAGCGCTGTGGACAGCGTTGGCCAGGGTTGATCGGCGGCCGCTGCTCCACCAGCACCTTCTCGCGGACCTCGAAGTCGAACTTGGTGTCGCTGAAGGGGACTGCGCCATCCGAAGCGATCTCCCACAGCACCATGCCAAAGCTGTACATGTCCGTCGCGCGGCTGTACCGGCAGTTGTGCGGGTCCTGCAAGATCTCGGGCGCGTTCCAACGCCACGTACCGGCGAACGACGTCAGCTCGTCCGAGACGCTGGGGTTCTGCTGCTCTGCCAAGCTCACGGTGCGCTCGCTGTACCGTACGCGGTTGACGAAGTTAGACACCTTGGAGATGCCAAAGTCCGCCAGTTTGGCCTGCCACGTCTCGGTGACCAGAATGTTGGAGGCCTTGAGGTCGCGGTGGATGTACGTCGGGTTGCGCGCGTGCAAGTACGTCAGTCCCTTGGAGATATGGAGCGCCAGCGCCACTTTACGCCTCCAACTGAGCGGGAAATGACGCTTGAGCACGTCCTTAAGACTGCCTCGTGAGCAGTACTCGGTCAGAATCCCCAGCTTGCCTTCGAAATACCCAGCGCGCATGAACAGCGTGATGTTGGGATGCCGCAGTCGGGAACACAGCCTTGCCTCTTCGATGAAGGCTTCCTCCGAGTTCTGGATGATGGTGCGGTACAGCTCTGCGTCCACGACGCCCCCGGCGCCTCCGTTGGGCAGCTTGATGACTTTCATGGCCACTTCAATGCCCAGCCACTGCGCTTTGAACACGCTGCCAGCCGCTCCTTCTGCGATGAAGGACACGTTCGTAAGGCCATTCAGCTCCTCGAGAGTCACGATTTCGTTGCCCACATACGTGCTCTTCATCGAGTCTTTCCCGGTGCCACTGCTGGCTGCGCTGCTACCGAAGACGGTCCTGTACGACGACGCTAGCACATTGGCAACACCATTGTTGCCGCTCCCTGCCAATAGACCTGTTCCCATGCGATCTCGCTGCCGTTCTCCACGCCGTGAGCTGTTGCTACTGGACTGTAGCATCGTCTGGTTATTGCGCAGTTCGTCTTCGCTCTGCGGGAACCTCGCTTCTCCCAAATGTCGCCAGCCAAAGACGATGGCATTGAACAGCGGGACGCTAAACAACAAGCAGTCGGCCACTTCGTACGTGGCGTAGCTGACCACGTCCGTGCCGAGCACGTAGCACAGCATCATGGGGAACTGCAGCACCTGAACCACCAGGAAGTAGTGCATGAGCTTCTCGTGCGCTATCCGGAGCGCCTGCTGCGCCTGAATCTGGTACGTCTTGGTCGACGCCAACGCGGCGTGTTCGGCGCTGTTGCCGACTGACGCGTCGGTCATCGCAGTCTCCGGGTTAAGTGTCAATTCGTCGGCGCCGCTCATACTTCTCCGCTGTACGAACAGCACGATGTTGGCCGCGACGACGCAGCCGGCCGACAAAGCGTACGCCGCTACGTACAAGTAGCGCTGGAAGTTGCCCAGCAGCTCGGCCGCGTCGTCGTCCGTGATGAGCGATTGAAGCCGCGCCGTGGAGAGTAGGCCACTGCCGAGTCCAATGGTCCATATCGAGAGCCAGCTGGTGCGTACGGGGAACCTCTTCATGGGCGGGCTGGTGATTGAGTGGCCGCGCGCCCAGCGGTGCGTTCGCAGTACGAAGAGAGCGAGCACGACGCCCCAGAGCAGCGACACGAGGAAGCCCACGTGGTACAGCGAGTCGATGCTGGCGCCGATGACCGTGCGCACCTTGACGCCCGCGCCCATGACCATGTCCATAGACTGGCTCACGGCGCCCGTGACGGAGAACAACCAGTCCGTCATGATCACCGAGTAGAAGAGCGCGGGGCCCGTGGCGTGTGGCGGCGGCAGCGGCGGCTTGCGGCTGCGACTGCGGCCCCGCCCCCGCCCACGTGTGCTGTAGCCTGGGTCGGGGATGCGGCGGAAGAGCAGCACGGCCACAACGGACGAGATCACGGCCGCCGTGGAGATGATAACGAGCCGCGCTGTCTCGAGCGCATCTTCGGTCGCCGTCATGCGTCGGTCCCCTTGATAGCCTTCTTGACTCGGTGGCTTCTGCGCTTGGGTCCGCCCTGCGCAGGCGACGAGTTCCTGCGGCGAATGAACCTGCCCTCGTGGCAGGAAGACCAGCTGGTCCCATGCTCCGCCTCTACTCCGCGGTCTATTCCAAGCTGACTTCTTGGTTTTACAGCCAATCCGAATCGCGGACTATTCTTTATAGCCAATCAAAACGATATTTGCAGTTGTGCATTTGTAACGTGATGTGGACCACTTTGTGTACTTTTGGCGGCTTCAGATTGGCTGAAACCCATTTTGGTCCAACATAGAAAGGGCGAATGTCACAGTTCAACTGTGACTGTGACAGTTGCCAATATCGCCTGCGATTGGCTGAAACGAATAGTCCGCCATAGTGAGTGGCTGAAATACAGTTGAATTGGCTAGATCCAAGCCAAGCCGTGTGAACGTCATGAGCGCCGTGCCGTACCTGGACGCGCTGGTCTCGGGCCAGCAGAGCGCGGAGCAGCTAGCGCAGCAGCTCTGCAAGGACAACAACCTGGGCCCCGACGCCGCCCCAGTCGCTGCGCTCGTGCTGCAGGCGCTGGCCAAGCAGTCCAGCGCTTCTCCCGGCCCCTACGTGGCGCCCCTTCTCCAGCAGCAGAAAGAGGACGCGGCCGTGGCGCACACCCATCACCAGCAACGCAGCGCCGCCGTCACGCGCGTGGTGGAGGCTGCCGTGAAGAACCAACTGCTGCGCGACGACAGCCCGCTGACTAACCTCTTCGGCTGGGACGCCTTCCAGCGACGTCTCGCCAACCTTCGCGCCGCGTTCCCCGAGCCTGAGTTTAACCATGCACTGGCCGTCAAGACGAACCCCACGCGCGGGCTGTTGCGTGGTGCTAGAGGCCAGGGCTTCGGCGCCGAGTGCGCATCCATCGCCGAGGCCAAGCACGCGCTGTCGCTCGGCTTCGCGCCGCGCAAAGTCGTGTACGACTCGCCGTGCAAGACACTCGATGAGCTCCGCGAGATGCTGTTGGCCGGTGTGTACATCAACCTGGACAACGAGGAGGAGATCCGCAAGGTGAATGAGATCTTCGCGGAGCTGGGGGATTCCGACGAGAAGAGGAAAAAGCACGCCGCGCAACTTGGACTGCGCATCAATCCTGTCGTGGGTGGAGGAACAATTGATGCCACCAGTACGGCCACGGTCACCAGTAAGTTCGGACTACCGCTCACGGCGGAGACCAAGCCTCTCCTGCTGGCGATCTTTAAGCAGAACCCGTGGCTTCAGGGCGTACACGTACACGTCGGTTCGCAGGGCTGCCCGCTCGATCTTCTGGCGGCAGGGGCCAAGAAAGCAGTGGCCTTTGCCCTTGAAGTCAACGCGCATGTAGACAAGAAGCAGGTCTGCGTGCTGGACATCGGCGGCGGCATGCCGACTGTATACGACGGCGGAGAGCGCGAGGCCTACGACTTCAAGGAGTACGCGGACGCGGTGCGCCAGCATGTGCCCGAGCTGTTCACGAGCGGATTCTCGTCCATCATCACGGAATTCGGACGCAGTATCTTCGTCAAGCCTGGCGTGACGGTGTCCAAGGTGGAGGCCATCAAGGACTGGGCTGGCCAGCACATCGCAGTGATTCACGTTGGTGCCGACCAGTTCCCTCGTACGGCGTATCTGCCGGAGCTGTGGTCGCACTGCGTTTCTGTGCTGGACTGCCACGGCCGTCCCAAGACGGATCCCAGCAATGCCTACGTGCGCCAAGATATCGCCGGTCCGCTCTGCTTCTCGGGAGATTTCCTCGCCAAGCAGTTGCTGCTGCCTCCTATTCAAGTGGGCGACTTCGTGGTGATTCACGACACTGGAGGCTACACCATGTCGATGCACTCCAAGTACAACAGCCGCCAGGTCTCCTCCTACTACGC
The DNA here is from genome assembly GCA_012295415.1 of Phytophthora chlamydospora. Classification (NCBI taxonomy): domain Eukaryota; phylum Oomycota; class Peronosporomycetes; order Peronosporales; family Peronosporaceae; genus Phytophthora; species Phytophthora chlamydospora. The sequence goes on from JAABLK010000036.1 coordinate 85,087, forward strand.
CTACTCGGTCACGGACAGCGTCAAATTCTCATTGCTCAAGGAGCGCGAGACGGCGGAGGAGACTCTAGCATGCTGGGGCCTTGACCGCGATGTGGAGTTGTAGACTCGTGTTAGATACGATGTCGTCGTCGTAGTAAAATGGTTTGAACGGCAGAGCTGACGAGCACAAGGACTGGTTTCTCTATTCCTCATGTCAAGTACTTCGAAGTATATGTTTTTCATCTCGGTAAGATACACCGCGTGATGCTGCTATGAAGTGCCTTCCAGCGTTAGTTCGTCAGTCTTTCGGCACGTATGAACTCACGCTAGATTTCAACTTGCGCGCGTTTAGTAGCCGCCTTCAAGCATGCTACGGATGTAGATCACTTGGCCGAACGCAATGCCCACGAGCACGACGTTGGTGATGAGGGACATCCACTTGACGCGCGAATTCGTGCTCTCCGCGGCTGCAAGCAATAAGGAAAGTAACTGAGTTAGCTATCAACGAAGCGTCAACGACCAAATCCACCACAGCAATGCCGTACCATCGCGACTCAACCGTTCTCGGTGCTTGACGAACGAAATGTCGCCACGGAGAGTGAAGACCGACTCCTTGAAGAACGCCACCTCGTGCATCAGCTCCAATCCGAGGTCTAAGAGGCGCAAACATTTGTTAGTCAGCAGAGTTCACCCACACACTGAGCAAAGGCTTAGTGAACGCACCTTCAACAACAATCTGCGGGAAGTAGTCCTCCGCGACATGGTGGATGCCGAAGACAACGGCGTCGCTATTCTCGTGCGCATGCACTGAGAAAGCGATCGTCTCCGTCTTCCCATCCAGCTTGCTGTCGAAGATCTCGGTGATGTCGAAGGCGACGTGGCTGCCAAGCTCCGTGACGGCGTTGTCAACCACGTGGTCGCGGTAGCCGCCAGTCGCGTAGCCTTCCAGCGTCTCCCACGTGACAGGGTACTTCATGCGGCCAGGCAGCAGTGCCAGCGCAACATCCACCTTGTCTCCGTCCGTGATACTGTCCACCGTCAGGATGAGCTTCACACGCGTGTTGCTGCGAATGAGGCTGCGCGAGACGCCGACCAAGTCGAACTCCATGATGCCCATCTTGGTGGCCTGGCCGTTCTCAGTCGTTATGGCCATCTGCGTGTAGGCCGGCACGGTCGGCGCGTCCTTGCTCACGGTGGCCGCCACATTGGGCACCAGCGTCAAGCTGCGCGCGCCGGTCGAGATGAAGTCGAACGAGTAGAACAGAGTGATCGTGGAGGACGCGCCTTTGAGCTTGCGGAAGCACAGGTGGTACAGGCCGCTCTCGCGCACGGTGGCCGTGCCGAAGTTGTTCTGCTCCGCCTTCCACGCCAGCACTTCGCGCTGCGACGGGTTCTTCACCTGCAAGCGAATAGAATGAGCCATTCCGCCACACTGGACCAAGCCGATCCATTGCTACGTACCACAATGTCGACCAGATCGTAGCTCTTGGGCTCAAGGATAGCGAAGCGGAAGAGCACCTTGTTGTTGGAAGCGCGGGCGTTCACCTCCTCCATGAAGCATTCCTGTCAGCAGGAGAGAGAGATGTGGATAAGTGAGACTTTGGTGGACTGAAGAGACTGTGTGGTTCTGCGGACGAACCTCGGACCGGGACGTCAGCGTGAACTGGAAGCGAGACGCGGATGCGCTGGACAGCAGACACATGCACAGCAGCAGCGCCGCCGCGAGTGACAGGAAGCCGCGCATGGTTCGGTGGGGCGGGAGGAGTGCGGAGACCGAGGCGTCGCCCAGGATATTGGCTCGAAGTGCGTCGGGTTGTTGGCGCAACGTTAGATTTGAAAGCGCAACTTTAGAAATTGATCTCGGTGTTGAAGGACGTTGGAGGACAGTTCGCCCTGCAAGGCGATAAAGACCGAGAAGAGCATCAAGTTACGGGAATGAGCTCGTCACCAATGCGGCACTTGCTGCTGCGATGGAGATCGCATCACCACGCGTGGCCATTTCTGCCGAGATGAAACGTGCTCGAAGTGCAGCTTCAACCTTATCCCCTAGCTCGCGGACTGCAGCACGAACTAACTCCGCTTCTGCACCGACAGTCAAAACGCCTTGGCCAAGACACGGTCTTAGTCCGGCATGCTCGGCTGTGAATGACTTACAGACGCCGTAGTTATTGCAGCCACTGATGGACATATCCACCCAGCCACACGGCATTTGAAGGCCAAACCGACGCAGCCCTTCGCTCAGTTCCCAGGCATTGCAGTTGCAGTCCCGCAGTGCCAAGCACAGCCGTCTGCCTTGCCCTCGAGCCCCTCTCATCGAGCTTGACAGACTAACTAACCTTGGGTGAACCGTCGTCGTCGTCGTCGTCGTCGCATGCAAGTTCGTCACGCCTCCCAAAGGAGCCCACACAGCGCTCGCATCGCTGCCAGCACCGCCGCTGCGGTGGTGACCGCCCGCGTCTTCGCAGCTCGGGGGCGTCAGGACTTCTGCGCCGCGGGGTGTCAGGCCCAGAAGCCGCTTTCGACTCGCAGCGGTCTTCCGCGCAGGCAGGTGATCACGCTGCGTGATCGACGAACTTCACTTCAACTTGGGGCAGTTCCGCGTTCAGCTAGATACGCTGCCGCCGCGGTATCTGGATGCAGGTGGCCGCCGCCACTTGCCGCGCGGCTGCCGCTGGCCAAGCGCTCAGGACGGCGCTGGCAGCTGGTGCTCCATGCGCGGCTCAACAGGCTGTGCGC
>JAABLK010000370.1:0-31514 GCA_012295415.1 Phytophthora chlamydospora
CTCGCTATTGGGGGGGGTGGGGGGGGGTTGAGTGAGGCGGGGGGGTGGGGGGGGGACGCGTTCCGCTGCGCCCTTCCCCCCCCCCCCCCCCCCCCCCCCGTACAGTACTAACCGCTGGCTCTAGACCACCTCTGGCTCTTGACCACCTCGCCGGACCGGAGTCCCGTCAGTTTTGCATGTTTCTTGCGAGCCTCGCAGAACAAGTGTCTGCCTCTTTTCCAGCCGAATAGGTATGTTCTGATCCCATGATAACCATGATGATTTGATGTTCGAACGCTGGAAAGGACAGGATACTCAGAGTTTGAACGTTGAGAATATTTGTGCTTCGAAGCAATAAATATTTCGAGACTGCACCAGTCTTCTCAGTTGCGGGGGACTCTGGCCCAACCAACTATCAGGGTGGGGATAGCTGCTTCGTTACCACCGGTAGTGCTAGCTTTTCCCAGTACTAGCGTACCAGCACAACGCAGTCGAGCACCAGAATGCAGTCTCATGACGCTGTCAGCATCAATAATAACGCCAACTAATCTTAGGCGGAGCGGAGCTCACCCTCACCCACGAAAAATTGGGCTCTAAACCGGGACGTATAGCGACCAAGGCCGGTGGCATCCTATTCTTGCGAGCCCATCGTTGGTGAGTCTTCATCCCCAACATGAGGGGCACTTCAGATCAAGTAGCTAGCGATGCAAGACCAAGCGCAAATGTCGGAAAATGGCAGCGCTGAAGCGCTTGGCGAGCCGACCACAGCACCAGCTCAAGTTGAGGAAGCCGAGCCTTTCGACAACCCCACCGAGAAAACTACGTTCTTCCACGGCGTGAACCTCCGAACGCAGCCCGTTCTCACCAAGCGAGGCAGGAAAACTGGCAAAATTGTATCCCGAGTCTTCGTCATCTTGGAAGGTACGTTGCGTCTTGCTTGGTAGTGAAGACTGTCCCGAAAAAAAAAAAGTATTCTCATGGAACTCTCCTGATGCGTAGGATACCTCTTCTACTTCCAGAGCCCCGCAGCAACCGCACCGTGCGGTGTCCTAGCCTTGCAAAATGCCGAGTATTTCGTGCATTCGTACGCATCTTCAGCTCTGCTCGGCAACTTTTGCATCGAGTTACGATCGCCGTTGAGAGCCTGGGGTACGTGATCTTTTGTTAACCCTCCGCACCATCAAGCCAAGAAGCAGCTAACGTCTTGTTCTATCCAGGCACCCTCATTCTTCACTTCCACGGGTACACGCCCATGGCAATCCACGAGATCAAGCAAATGATGAATGCTGCAGGGGCGCATTCCCGTCGCAACCAGTTCGACAAGAACGGCGTTGAGATCGAGAACAGCCGTCGCAGTATTAAGCAGAGAAGACCTTCACGGTTAATCACCCTCTCGAGCATTTCGAACCTCATCCCGCAGTGGGCGCGACGCAACGGAGCTCGACGCAACAGCATCGATGGCCACGACGAAGAAGACAGTGTGCTGATGTTGGAGAGCGAGACCGAGTTCATTGCTGATACAGACACTACCACAGCAGAAAGCAAGATGGTCGTCTGCCGAGTCACGAGAGGATCGCGCACCAGTCTGCTCAAAGTCAATTTGCGGAGCACGAGCACGAGCACGGGCAGTGAGCCAGTCGATGGCAACAGCAATCCTCAATCCCTCCAGCTTTGCCAGAATACTAGGCTTTCCTTCACTCAACGGGGTCAGCCACGCAGACACTTCAGCCTGGACGAACAAGAAGAGCTGGTCGCCGAGCAAGACATCAGTCCGGAGCATTGCCATGAATTATGCGTCAACGGCTTCGTGGAGAATGCTGGCCGGAGGTTGTTCCACTTCATTTGGCCTTGGGAAGGCCTTCAGCACCTCCGTCCTAGTCGTACAGGTAGGCAGAATGAGGCCGCGCTTCGCTTCTCAGTTGTGGTGCAGAGTGCGAGCCAGAAGTCCCAAGGCCCGCGTATTCGCTTCGTATCAGCTTTCGAGCCGTCCAGGCAGTTTGACCCCACGACGATGGACATGATGAGGCAGTGGATTTCGCCCCAGAGTCAGCAACGGCTCGCAATTTGTGCTCCTGACGCACAACAACCTACTGGGATATTGAATACTCCAGCACATACCGAGCGTTCCGTCAGCCCGACCGGCAGAAGTGGTGCACGGAGGAACAGCATCAACGTCGCGAGTTTGCAGATGGCCTTGTCTCGCCTACAAAATAGCGAGAGTCAAGCTCCAGCGGCAGTCGTGCCACTGACGCCATCGTCCAGTGATCCAAAGGGTGCTCGAAGTTTCTCGCTTAAGGTGATTCCACCGTCCACAGCCACCAAGAGTATTAACTCTTCCAGACCTGCCAGCCCAGCAAGTAGCCCACCGAAGACTGGAAGTCGTTTGCCTTCCCCAACGTCACTCATTTCGAAGGCCAAGGCCATCGCCCAGCGTGCAGCTTCGCCAGTGGCTCCACCAGCACCGTCAACTCCTGTCCCGGTCGTTGCAAAGGCTGCTGGTCCACCGTCCCCCGTCAAGAAGGCACCAGCACCAGCTCCAGCGGCTTCGGTTCCAGTCGTCACGGATATTCGACTTGTTCAGGCCGTGAGTATCGCTGAAAGCTACAGTGGCGGGTATATGCTGCGTCAGTATGAACCACTGAAAGTGATCGGACGCGGTGGCTTCGGTCATGTGATGGTGGCACGCCACGTTCCTTCCGGCTCGCTGGTGGCCATCAAGACGCTCAGCAAACGCGCGATCGCCGCACAAAACCAGATTCAGCACTCTCGGGCAGAGAAGACGGTCCTCACGCGCTGCCGCGATCACCCGTTCATCGTAAAGATGCACGCATGCTTCCAGACCATCGACCACTTGCACATCGTGCTCGACTACTGTCCAGGAGGAGAGCTTTTCTTCCACCTCTCGCAGCATGGCCACTTCGCAGAGTCCGTCGCTGCGTTCTACCTGGCTGAAGTCCTCCTTGCGCTTGAACATCTGCACCAGCACGACATCATCTACCGAGATCTCAAGCCCGAGAACATTTTGCTGGACCAGCAGGGACACGTACGCCTTGCAGACTTCGGGCTCTCCAAGCCTGGAGTCGATGACTGGACACTCGCCATGACCTTTTGCGGATCCAAAGACTACATCGCACCGGAAGTCCTGGCGCTTGGTGAGAGACCGTCTTCAACGTCTTCTACATCTTTACCCCCCGGTCGAGGATACGGGAAAGCAGTCGACTTTTGGGCGCTTGGGTGTATGCTCTTCGAGATGCTGACGGGCGAGCCCCCGTTCTACAGCGCCAACAGCCGAACGCAGCTCTACTCGATGATCATGGACGGCTTTGTCGTGTTCCCGCCCAACATCAGCAGCGAAGCACGCGACTTGATGGAGAATTTACTCCGCACGGATCCGAGAGAGCGACTTGGCGCACGCCGAGCGTCAGGCGGCGGGGCGACGGCGATTAAGCAACACCCGTTCTTCGCCAAGCACCATATCGACTGGACGAAGCTGCTGAACCGAACTCTGCGCACCCCGCCACTTCGTCCTCGCTCCGGTGCCTTCGCCAACTTCGACTCGGAATTCACCTCCATGACGCTGCGAGGTATCGACAGCATGGTCAAGTTCCCCGACAAGATCCCCATGGACTACCAGCTCTTCGACAACTACAACTGGGAACCCCCAAAATCTGCCAGATAGAAAAGACAAACACGAGTAAAACAACACACCCAACGTGCAATCAAAGCGCATTCGATTTTGCTGACGAAGAAACCAGTCGCAGTTTTCAACAATTGCAGGCTCCCTCCCCGTCCAGTTGTCCTACCACTCGCCTTGCAAAAGCGCTAGTTAGCTGCCTTGCAAGTCAACTGGTGGCTTACTTCCAGAGCTTGTTGATCGACATGTTCTGCTCGGAATCCTTCTTCATGACCTTGGACACCGCCATCTCGAAGTCTTCCTGGGTCACGTGGATTCGTCGTTCACGCAACGCGAACATGCCGGCTTCCGTGCAGACAGCCTTACACTCGGCACCCGACGAGGTCGGCATCTTCTCCGCAATCACCTTCAAGTTGATGCCACGCAGCAGGTTCATCTTTCTCGAGTGGATGCGCATGATATCAATGCGCGACTGCAAAACACGATAATCCCCCAAATATTAGTTTTGCCAATCCAATCCACGCAGCTCAACACAACAAAACGTACGCCTTCCGTCGGGTTCGGGAACTCAATCTTTCTGTCAATACGGCCGGGACGCAGCAGCGCCGCGTCGAGGATGTCGATACGGTTCGTGGCCATGATGACCTTGATGTTCTGCGCGGGCTCGAAGCCGTCCAGCTGGTTCAGCAGCTCCAACATGGTGCGCTGCACCTCCGAGTCGCCGCCGCCCTCCATACGGGAGCTACCGATGGAGTCGATTTCATCCATGAAGATGATGGACGGCGACGCCTCACGAGCCATGACGAAGAGTTCGCGCACCATGCGGGAACCTTCACCAATGTACTTCTGCACCAGCTCGGCGCCGGACACGCGGATGAACGTGCAGTCCGTGTGGTGGGCCACCGCACGCGCGAGCAGCGTCTTGCCCGTGCCCGGAGGTCCGTAGAGCAGTACTCCCTTGGGCTGGGCCACACCCAGCGCGTCGAAGAGCTCCGGATGCTTGATAGGCAGCTCGATCACTTCCTTGATCTCGCGGATCTGCTTGTCCAGGCCGCCGATCATATCGTACGTCGAGTCGGGCACCTTCTCCACCTTCATGAGGCTCACCAGCGGGTCCACCTATAACCCGGTTCAGTATAAAATCAGACAATCCGTCAGGTTGACACACACTTGATGCTTCACTTTTCGCGAATTGTCAACCTTGGTAGGCAGGATCTTGTGCAGCACGTAGCTGTCGTTGCGCAGCGCCACGCGCGTATTGGGCGTGCACTTGGTGATGTCGATGGCCTTGTCCACGTCCACCACGTACTTGCCCTCGGGGTTCACCTTAACCAGCACCTTGGACTTGCCCATCTGCTTGACCACCTCGCCCACGTACGAGCCAGGCTCCTGCAGCAGCTGCAGCTCCTCACGCAGCAGACGGACTGACAAATTTGATAACAAAAGAAACGGTAAGATTGGCTAATCTTATCAGGGAAACAACAAGAAAGATATCGTACCTTTCGAGTTGAGCTCGTTGCGCTGCGCCTGCAGTCGCCGCAGGTTCTGCGTCTCGTCGCGCACCGTCAGCTCCAGGTGCTCGATCTTCTGCTCGTAGTAGCCCGTGAGTCCCGCGCTGTCGTCCGTCGACGCCATCGCCACGTCCGCCGTCATGATCAACAGTTTCTATCGGAAAAAATCCCCTTTGCTCTTCCTCCCCAGAGGAAAAGGAGATCCAAAGTGTGGTGCACATAAATCATCGAAAGTTTATCACGTTGCCAAGACTTCTGCGGAATGCGGTACTTCATGAAAATCCCAGCCGTTGAGATGTAGCCATTCGTCGACTGGCAGCCAAGCAGCAAGATGGTCGCGACGCCCAAGTTCCACGTGACACAGGATGCCGCGCGGGTCTTCGTGCATGTGCACGTCCCCTTTGTGCGGGTGTCGGAGATGGAGTTCTACGTGGACGGCTTCGACTTCACCTTCTTCTGCAAGCCCTTCCTGCTCAAGCTGCACTTCCCGCACGAAGTGATGGACGACGAGCTGGCCAAGGCCGTGTACGACCCCAACAAGGTCAGTTACAGCACCTGCAATCAATGGCAATTCATTTGCAATGATTTCTGACTGTGAGCTTTGGTTGTTTTGCAGGAAAATGGCACGATCGTGGTGCACCTGCCCAAGAAGGAGCCCGGCCAGGACTTCCCGGACCTCGACATGCTCACCAAGCTGCTGCAGCCGCAGCGGCCGCCAGTGGACGTCAAGACGGACACACAACGGTAAGCATTGCATCCGAGGCTTGGTGATACTTTGCTTCTGACTGGTTTTCTCTCTGTGGCTCAGCAAAGCGCCGCTGATCGAGGTGTTGGACTCGTCAGGTCCCGAGGCGATTGGCAACTTCCAGGAGGAGACCGAGCGGCTCAACGCGCTGATCGACGGCAAGCCAGTTAGTGAGGCCGCAGCTCCGCCCGCAGAGCAGGTGCAGACCGACGCGTCGCTGCTCGGGTTGGAGTCCCCGGCAGCCACGCAGAGCGTTGGCTCGATCAAACTTGACGCAGGCCAAGATGCTGCCGAGTCGATCGGTGTGCGCGTCACTGACCTTGCGCCTTCGTACGGCTTCAACAACGCGTACAGCGACTTTTTCCGCGTGTGGCACGGCCAGGTGAGCGAGATTCTGTCTCTGCCCGACCCGGAGCACATTCAGCCGGATCAGCGACGCGTCCTTCGCGAGGCCGCTGAGGAGCAGCAGTTTGACGTCGAGCGCTACCTCATGGACTTCGCAAACCAGGGCGATGACATGTACTTCGAGCTAGCGATGGCCTATGAGCCCTTTTGGAGGAAGTTCCCCGTCCTCCCAGCCACTACTGAGGCGCCCAAGAAACCTGGTGAAGTCAAGGTGGCCAAGCCTCTTATCGTCGAGGTCGATTCGGACATCAACCGTGTTGGAGATAGCATCACCAGTTTGTCCTTAGAAGCCGCACAGCCGCCTCCAGCGCCGTCAGCTTCAGCGTCCTCGGTCATTTTCACCGACGCAGAGCAAGAACTGCTTCTTCGACTTCCCCGAAAAGAATTCCTGCTTCCTGAAGGTAGCCCCGAGGAGAAGCTCGTGATTGGTGGTCTGGTTGATATCCTCATTGGCTTCGCGTACGAGCAGCTCACCTCACAGGGCGACAGCGGCGTCGAATCGACCTGGACGGTGAGTATCGTGAGCCCGACACTGTCGTGGCTGGACTCGAATGCCGACCTGCGTGCGGTGGTGCGATCCACTGTGCGTCGCATGATAACGTTCCCGTTCTTGCGGCAGTTCGACCTGGCCGTACGCTGCGTGCACGAAGCGAGCGAGATTCTGAAGCGGGGCAAGCGTGTCGTGCTGCGAGCGCTGCTAACGCTCTACCGGATCGTCGAAAAATCCGAGACGCAATATCTTCTCAACTCGCTGTATATCCAAGACTACTGCGTCTGGATTCAATCCGTCAACGACGAGCGTCTTCACGCTGTGGGTGCGGAGCTTGACGCTCACGTCGCTGCCTTCACGAAGAGCGAGACGGGTTGGGCACTGGAAGAGATCGAGCGCAGTCTCCTCGACGCCGACAATGACGAAGGTGGTCAGGCTTCTAGTTCGGACTCGGATTCGTCTGAAGACAGTGATGAAGAGTCTTCAAGTGAAGAGGAGAGCTCGTCAAGCGACGAAAGTGAGGACAACGAAGAGGAATTCCACCAAGAGGGCAACGAGAAGGTGGAGGAGACAGTGAAGCCGTGAAGAGGAGACAGATAGACCTACCAGCGCAAGACAAGACAAGAAGACAAGCACGTCATGTATAATTAGGAAGCGAAGGCGCTTTCAAAAATACAGCTCCGGAGCCCAATGCACTGCATTTTGACTCGCAGCCTCGGCTTGAGCCTTCCTGTGTGAGCCTCCCTGTGTGTGTGTGTGTGTGTGTGGATTCAGTCGTCCGCTATCTCGCGTATGGCGAATCAAGGCGGCGAAGTGCGCGCTGCGACTTTCGCGGGGCCCCAAGTTTCAGCCGCCGCCTCTGCTTCGGGTTTGAAGCTTCCACTGTTGTTTACTGCACGGCCTGGCAATGTGGGAGTCCAGATCGACGCACACCGCGCAATGAACCTGCTTTCCCATCCGCGCAGCGTCAAGTTCACAGCGCAGTTCCACGACATCATGTTCGAGAACGGGTCGCTCGAGAACTATTCTCGAGTGGTGGAGCGCACTGCCCAGCGAGCTCGACTTTTGCAAGAGAAGCTAGACAAACTGCGTGCTAGGGAGCAGTATCTGCAGGAGGACGAGGCCAAACGCACACAACGACGCGTCCAACGTGAAGCAGCTCGTCAGCGCCGAATGTGGCAGATGCACCAGGCAGCAAAGCGAGCGGATGAACGCGCAACCGAGGCGGCCGCTGCCATAACTGTGCAAAAGGTGATTCGAGGCGCTCTCGCACGTCGAGCGACTCGTGTTCTGAGGCAAGTAAGAGCAGCACATGAAGCTGCATCGATGCTGCAGCGGGCAATGAAGACGTACGTGGGTCGCCAACAATTAGCGCGAGAGCGAGAACACCGAGCCAGGGAAGAGGAGGAGCGTCGGGAGCTGGAAATGCATTTGGCTGCTGCCGTGTTGCAGCGGCAAGCACGCAAGCGGTTGAAAGTAGTTCAACACGCTCGTCTACAAGCCGCACTCGCCGTATGCGCCGAAGATGAAGAGAGCGAGGAGGAACGCGAATCGGAGTCGAAATCAGAGTCACCCGAGCCACCACCAGCAGCAGCAGCAGCAGCAGCAGCAACCGAGTTGTCAGCGGATGAGAAGGTGATCGCTGAAGCTCTCAGTAGAGGGATCAGCCTTGACATCCTCTTCTCCGACGAAGAAGACAGCGAAAGTGCACTGCCCACCAATTCCACGTCGTCCTCCAGCATCATGCCAGTCGACCCCGCAGCCAACCCCGACCGAATAGTCCCTCAGCCTCCACCACCAAAGGCTGCAGCGGCGCGGCGACCTAGGAGACCCATGTCTATCAAACGTGTTGGCGGAGGATATCGCACCAAACGGCTTCCTTACAGCAGCGTCGAGCCATCTCCGTCAAAGGAAACAGAGTCAAAAGCTGCACCGGCAACAACCCGCTCGTCGCGAGGCAGAACATGGCTACACAACGCACCAGCTTTATCCACACCAAGTGCAGGCGAGGAGTTCCTGCGGCACTCAAGACGCTCGCCCACGATCCCCAAAGCCGCATTATCTCCAACGCTCCTCGCTCCAACAACGCCCCAAGCTATTCGACCGTCCACAACGTCGAGAAAAAGTGACGGCGATGAAGTCCGCGCTGCTTCTCCCACCAAAGCATCCAACTCGCCGCCCAAAGTCTCTCCGTACGCCATTCCACAGCGCCTACTGCCGTCGCGATGAAAGGCAGAAGCGCAGCATAGCCTTAACCCCGCACTGTAAACATGCGTACCCACAGGCTTTATCCAGCACTGCAAACTTAAACATGGGTGCGAGTGAGCCGGACTCGTGCTTTTCGTTTGCGCCGCGCTGGCGTTCAGCGCTCACTTTGTCTTTTGCGCCTTCCCTAGCAATGGACCCCGAGAATCCCCCGCCTCCCCTCCGGATCGCCCACGGCCGCAGACTTGCGCCGCCCTCTGCGCAGAGGGTCTCCGGCGCCGTGCTGCTGCCCAAGTTCTCCACCAGCGCCATGATCAAGGAGAGCGGTGCCTGGACGCGCGAGTTCAACTAACGACTGAACCCGCTGTGGCACTACCAATTTCGCTGACACTTCCTGGACAAGAGCAGACTCCTCGGAAAGACCCTCGTGCTGTGCTCTCAAACGTACACGAGCCGCACGTTGGGTCCCTACTGCCGACTGCATGCCAATCTTCAGGGCAGTGACGACGTCTTCCAGTGCCCGCACTGCGACTTCCGGGCCGGCCGCGATGAAAACGCGGCCTTCGACATCATGCGCGTCGTGTGGGCCGGCTCGCTGAGCGTCTTCGAGCTCAACGGAGTGCGGCAGAGTATGTACTAGTCTCGTATCTCGGATTACAGCGAGCAGCCAGAGCCCTCGATGAAGAAGCAAAGCTTCCGAGAGGGTGAATACTGTAATGTCGTTGAAGTTCTTCTCGGATTTCGACCAATGAGAAATCAGCCTCCGCTTTTTCAAGCTTGCGCCACACCAATTGTACATTGATCTACGGCTGCTCTGCTCCAGTAGACTTTGGCGCGAGAGCTCTTGGGCCAACAATTCCCTATTGCCCGTCGAGCACTACCCGACTTCCGATTCTGGCCATGCAGCTCTTCGCCGACTCGCAGACGCACTTCGCGGCCGTGTCTGAGGACGGCCGCCTCAAGCTCTGGGACGTGGCCGCGGGCGCGCTGCAGCAGGAGCTCAAGGAGCGTGACCACCTCAGCTACCGTTACACGTGTCTGGCCTGGTCTCAGCCCACTAATTCCTCCAAGAGCAAGAAGCGCAGCGGCGACAGCGACCTGGGACTGCTGGCTCTGGGCGCCAGCAATGGCAGCGTCGTGGTGTGGGACCTGGCCACAGGCGAGGTGAAGCACACCCTGCAGAACGAGACCAGCCACGCCGTTCAGGCGCTGGCTTTCAACCCGCAAGGCTCGCTCCTCTACGCCAGCTCGGCCGACAAGCACGTGTTGGAGTGGAACGTGAGCAGCGGCCAGACGGAGCGCAAGTTCCGCGTGGGCTCGGGCGGCGCGTCGGCGCTGGCCGTGTCTTCGGACGGCGAAGTGCTGGCTGCCGGCGGCTCGGCGTTGCGCACTTTTGACCTGTCGTCCGGCAAGAAGAGCCGCAAGCTCGTGTCAGGCCTGTCGTCGGCTGTCACGCAGCTGCGCTTCGCTGCTGTGGAAGGAGAGCTGGAGGCTTCCAGGTTCCTGTTCGCTGCTACGGCGGGAGCTCGGTTCGTCAACATGTACGACCTTGAGCTCACGGAGCACGACGCTCCTGCCCTCACCTTCAGTCTGCCCAGCAGTGTCGACGCGCTCTTTGCGCGCGCGACAGCTGGTGAAGCTGTGGTTGCCAAGAAGAGCAAGAAGAGCAAGAAGAAGAGCAAGAAGGAGGACGCTGAGGATGCCAAGCCGGTCGTGAACCTGCTGGTGGGCGCCACGGCCCCCGCTGGAGCCATGTTCATCTGGTCGCACAAATACGAGCAGGTCAGCGACGTGGCCGAGCTGGCACTCGCCTCCAAGCCACTGCCGCCCACGCTCTCCGCGGAGGAGAGCGCCGGCGTGCTGTTGGCCGAGATCAGCACTCAGGAGGACAACAATGCCGAGCTGCTCGTGGCACGCGGATCGCTGGTCAAGCCTGTGTTTGAGAAGGTTTCGCTCGTGGAGGAGAACGCCCCGAGTCAGTGGAAGAAGGAGCTCGAGTTTGCCGAGATCAGCGACGCGCTGCTGCTCAAGGCCGAGCGCGACGAAGCTGCTAGCTCGAACGGCAACAAGCGCCAGAAGGTGGAGACGAACGCCGAGGACGAGAAGACGCACGTGCCGACGCTGAGCGAGCGCGCCGCTCTGGCCAACTCCATGGCCGTCGTGGACGAAACGACCAGCTTCGAGGAGCTGAACGGCGAGGCGAACGAGGAGGAGGATGACGTGACGCTGGCTGAGCGTGTGGAAGCTCTGCGCGAGCGCGTGGAGGGCGACGTCACTGCTGCTCTGAGCCGTGCTGAGCGGGACGCGGAGGCCCCGGAGGACAAGGAGCGCGGCAACAAGCCCGACGCTTCCTCTCTCGCTAGTGTGCTTGAGCAGGCGCTGCAGGCGCGCGACAACGCGCTTCTGGAGTACTGCCTGCGCACTCGTGACGCCAAGGTCGTTGCGCGTACGGTGGCGCGCGTCCCGGCCTTCCGAGTGCTGGCCCTGCTGGAGGTGATCGTGCGCAAGCTGGAGCGCTCGCCCAACCGCTTCTCGCGCCTGTGCCCGTGGCTGCGTGCGGTGCTGCTTCACCACACGGCGTACCTGGTGGCTCAGCCCGACCTCGTGCCCAATCTGTCGGCGCTGTACCAGCTTCTGGAGACAAGATTGCAGGTGCACGAGCAGATGCAGAAGCTCGCGGGTCGCCTGACGCTTGTGCTGGGCCAGATCCACGTCAACACGAGCAACACGGAGCAGGAGGACGACGAGGTCCGCGCCGCGGTCGTCTACCACGAAGGCGAAGAGGAGGTTCGTGACGAAGCCAAGGAGAGCAGCAACGAAGAAGACGAGGAGAGCGAAGAGGAAGCCGAGGACGAGGACGAGGGCGCGGAGACGGAGGACGAGTGAGCGGATCCAGGGATGTATTAATACTCAATAGACCAGAACAGCGAGCCTCGCTTGTCATTTGCCTTTCACATCATTGCCACAAGTTGAAGTCAGCAGCCATGCAGTCGTCGCCAACGTTGTGTCGGCCACGGCATTTGGATCCCGAGCGACTGCGAGCTCGACTTGGGGCTGAAAAGTTCGACAAGTTGCGGTATCACGAAGCTGCAGTCGTGAGCACAGCGCCAATGCGCTTCCAGTTGTTCGCCTTGAGCAGCGACACGTTGTTCATCGTGCCGCTAATGGGGAGAGGCGAAGCCGCTGCGGACATGTGCTTGCCACTGCGTACCATCTCGGCGGTGGATCGGGTCGTGCCGGCCACCAAAAAGCAGCGAGGGCTCCTGCTGCTCCCAACCAGCCAGCTCTTCCGCTTGCAATTGCGCGACGTGCAAGCCAAGAAGATGCCGTCCGAGCTGTTCTTCGCAACGTTCGAGCCGCAGACGCAGCTCTTCTTTCAGCTCTCGCGGGCGTTGCGAGTCGACTTTCAGGTTGCTTGAGGCCTGTGCTGAGCTGGCAATCGCTTCAGATCTAACGACGCTGTGCTGTCATCTTGTAGAAGCAGTTGGTCCCTCAGTTGACGATCGCTGACAGCCTACCAGCTCGAATCGAGCAGCGGCTCGAACTATCGGGACTGCTCGAGATGCTTGCATTGGATCTGGTGCGTGCAAGTGACGACATCGAGCGGATACGCTTGTTCGACGAGCTAACTGCCGCTGCCTGCTCCTCCGACGAGCTAAGGCAGCTCTTCTTCGGAGACCGCACACAAGTCCAAGGCTGCACAGGGCTAGCCGTCTTCTTGACCCGCCAACTTTCGCACCCTTTACGCCAAGTCGATGGTGTCGAAACCAAAGTGGAGTTCGTGCTCAGCATCGTGCGGGCTCTTGCTGCAATGTGCTTCGATATGCAGCTGCGGACGAGCTGCTTGGATGTGTTGTGCTTGAATGATCTCGTCGACAACCTTCTTGCTCGAGGAGCAGAGAGCTACGCTGACGTTGCGAAGAGTAACGATGAAGCGACTTTGTTGCGCTCTCGCGGGGTACGGGAAGACCTTATGGATGCTCAAGCGGCTCTGCTTCTTGCTCTTGACGCTATGCAGCAGTACGAAGACTTCCGTTTGCATCAGCAGCAACAAATGCGAGGTTTACTGGTCGAGCGGCCAACTTCCGTGATGCAGCAAGCTCTTCGATCACCAGCGCTGACCCAGTGGCTTCCTAAGTTCTTCAAGAGGGTTTGCATTGCGATATCGCGAGTGGCCATCGCTGTCGAGCAGATGAATGAATTCGAAGAGGACGAGAAGGATGAAAGTGGACAGGACGAAGACGGCGAAACAGAGGAGGAAGAAGACAAAGCGAATGCCGCAGAAGCTCTGGATCCACCCCAGATACTTGCGCTCTGGCGCAGTGTGACTGTTTTGGATCTGCTAGTGAAAGGTGGCATTGCTGTTGGCAGCGATCAAGTGCTTGGACTCCTCTTACGGACACGAAAAGACTTCATCGAGTGAGTAAACCGTCTGTCTCGACCAGTATCGACACATTGCACTAACACTGCCATTGCTATGTGGACAGCATGTACCTAAGAACACCACGCTTCATGTCGGCGTTGCGTACGAGTGGCATCGTTCATCTTGAAGATGTCGCTATGAAGCTGAACACGTTCCTCGAGTCACTTCGAGAGAGACGCCGAGGATGATAGATGAATGAGCTAACTTCGAAGTATTTAACTACGTTGATGCACCGGAGAAGCTACGGATGAAGCTGTCCACGGCTATTTACCCATTGGTGGGGGGTCTTCAGCAAGCAAGAGTACCCGAGGGAGTACCTCAGCAAGGTGAGGGTTTTGATTCTGAAGCATGGCAACAATCGCTCGAACCTTTTCGACGCCTTCCTGTGCTTTCTCCGAGGCTTCGACTGCCTGCGCTTCGTTGGCAGGACCATTGCTCACACCACGACACAATGAATCGAACCGCTTGACCATGCGCAGTTTGCGTGCTGCAGCGTCAATGTATCGCTGCTTGTCGTAGAGGGCGGCATTGATCGCTCGTTGTAGTGACAAGCCACGCTCTTCATCCACTTTGAGCTCAGCTGACGCCTTCTCGAGCTGAAAGGAGACGTCCTCGCCTGCCACCAGTTGTACTCGGATGCTTTTGTCAAGGCGTGCAGCGTCACGCTCGCTCTTGCGCAACTGGTTCTGTAGTGTCGACACCTTCGCCGTGAGGGCTGCGAAGGTGAGGTCTGCTTCTTGCTCCTTTTTGCTTCGACCACGCAGAGCGATCAGGTCACGCTTGTGAACAGCTTGCTCCATGTCTTGCAACATTTGCTCCTGGTTGCGTTGCAAGGCCTCAAGACGCAGGCGCATTCGGTGAATCTCCTTCTCCATGCTTCGCGCCTCGGCCTGGCCAACTTCAGGATCCAGCGCAGCTTGCGTCTCCTTCTCAAGCTGAATTTTCTTCTCCCAAAGCATGAGCTGCCGCTCAATCTCCACTACTCGATCCAGCAGCTCCTGCTTTTCCCGACGCAATCCAGCAGCACGAGCTTCCATCAATACAGAAGTGGCCTCAAGCTCGCGCAGCTCGCTGGCAAACTCGAGCTCTAGTGCGTGGTTGCCGTTTAAAAGCTCGTCGTGCCGAGAACCATGCCGAGCAATCAACTCGTTCAGCCGTCCTGTGTCCGCGTGTAGTGTGGCGATGCCGTTCGAGAGATCTCGAAGCTCGCGCTGCATTTCTTGAAGCTCATGCTGGAGCCGCAACTGCTTCTGCTCCAGCACACTCGTTTTGCTTTTGCGTTCCTGGTTGCGCTCGCTCAGCTCTTGAGCTTCACTGGCGGCGTGCACAAGCGCGGTCTGTGTACTGAGCCACTGCTTCTGCTTTGCGATGTTCTCTTCTCTCCCTAGCTTGGTTTCACGCACCAAGTTTTTAATCGTTGCCTCCAGTGGACCTGTGTCTGCATCCTCCATCTTGCTCACAAGCTGCTCGTACTTCTTGTTGAGGCGGTCGAGACGCAGCATCTTCTTCTCAATTTCGTCATTGCGCTGGCGAATCTCCAACTCGGCGCGTTCCACTTGCTGATCATCACGTTTGAGCTCTTCAACAAGAGCTCGCTGGGCTTCGACTAGCTGCGCTGTGTGGTTTTGCACGTTCAAAGCGTCCACACCGACCCTAGCCATTTCGTTCTGCAAGTTCGCCAGCTCCACTTCTTTCTCGTGCACACGCGTCACGAGACGCTGGGTTTCCTTGGTGAGGTTGTGGGCCGCCTTGTGAACCGTGGTTTGGTCGTTCTTCTCAGCTGCGATTTCGTCCTCAAGCAAGTGTCGCTCGCGCTGCGTCGTCTCCAAGTGCTGCGCCACCTGTGTTGCTTCTGACTCCAGCTTTTTGCCATCCGCTCCAGCAGAGGAGACTTGCGTCTCTGTCTGCTTGAGCGATTTGGCAAGAAGTTCGTGTCGTGAAGCGAGGCGTTCGTGCTCAACGCGCAGGTTTTCGGTCTGCTCCTCCACAAACCGAAGCTCTGCATTGAAGCGCTCAATGGTGGCGATCAGAGCCTCGTGTGCCTGCTGGGCCTTCTCAATGGAGATCTTGTAACCTCGCAACTCGGCGCTTAATGCGAGTTCGTCCTCGCCCACTTTGGAGATCGCAGCTTGAGTTGCCTGCAATGCAGTGTCGCGTTGCTCCATGCCGATGAGTGCGCTCTTCCACTGCTGAAGGAGTTGCTTCTTTTCGAATGCAACAGCCTCCATCTGCGCCGAAGCCTCGCGAAGTGTCTCCTCCGCAGCCTGCGTCTCTAGTCGCTGCGTCTTGAGCTGCGCTGCGTTGGCCGCTAGTTGCTCTTGTAGCGTCTTTACTTGCTCATTGAGTCGGT
Organism: Phytophthora chlamydospora; assembly: GCA_012295415.1. NCBI lineage: Eukaryota > Oomycota > Peronosporomycetes > Peronosporales > Peronosporaceae > Phytophthora > Phytophthora chlamydospora. Next base: position 15,743 of record JAABLK010000370.1, read on the forward strand.
CGATGTACAGATCCTGCTTCACCTTGTCTTTTTCGGCGACAGTCATGGACTCCTCCGCCTTCTCTGCGGCACGTTGCGTTCGCGCGATTTCGGCCTTCATCTCTTCGTTGTACTTCTCCACTTGTCGCAGTGTCGAGCTCAACGAGTCGAGTTCTCCCTGCGTCTTGTGCAAGTGAACGCGGCGACGCTCGACCGCCAGCTTCTTCTCTTCGGCGCTCGCTTTCCACTCGTCCAATTTGTCTTCACTCGAGAAACGTTCATCGTGTAGCGTCGTGAGTCGGCGATGCGCCGCCTCCAGCGCAACCTGTAGCTGCGCGAGTTGTTGCTGTACACCATACAGCGCCACGCCAACGCCTTCGCGCGCAGCCTTGGCGCGACGCAGCTCCTCCTCTTTCTCACGCAGCTCGAGCGACACGCGGTCGTCATTTCCCACGAGCTGTTCGTACAGCACCTTCTGGATGCGCTGCATGCGCTCGTGGCGGCCCATGTCCACGATAGTCTGCGTCGGGTCCTCGTCGTCATCATCTTCGTCCTCCTCGCTGTCCTCTTCCTCGTCGCTGTCGTCATCTTCTTGCGGGCTCCGTGCACCGACCTGATCGTCCTCTTCGCCCAACTCTGGGTCCTCCATCGCCGGATCAAAGGCTCCTTTCCCTCCTGCGTCAAAACCCGCCTCCGCCATCGTCTGCTGCCCTCCTCCATCTTCCACGTCCGCCATCTTTTCCCCGGTCTATCGCAGAAGAGAACCAAAAGCAAAGTCTCATCAATCCGCGTCGTTTCGAGCGAACAACAAATCGTAACGGTTCTCACACGTCGCAGACGGTTTAATTTTCGCCAATCCACATCCTCCGCTGCTCGTGATTGGCCAAAACTTGACCTTGGATTCTAGAAGCGTCATTTTAGCTGACCTCCACACAATTCATTCCCCATTTTGTCTGAGTCACTGCCAATGACCATGCGATCGGTGCTGCTGCGCTCGGCTGTGGCGCGCACATTGGGCGCGCAGGCCCGCGGGCGGTCTGTCAGTGCGGGATATGGCGCACAAGCATTGCTCCAGCACTGTGCGGGCTTCCACAGCACGCGCGCGGCCATGGAGCCCAGCAAGCGCGACTTCTACGACGTGCTGGGCGTGTCTCGCGACGCTGACAAGAACGAGATCAAGAAGAAGTACTATCAGCTCGCCAAGAAGTACCACCCGGACACTAATAAGGCGGATCCGGACTCCGCCAAGAAGTTCGCTGAAGCCACCGAGGCCTGGGAGATCCTGGGCGACGATGACAAGCGCCAAAAGTACGACGCCTACGGCCATGCCGGCGTGGACGAGCAGGCGGGCTTCGGCGGCGCTGGCGGCTTCCAGGGCCAGGGCTTCGAGGACATCTTCGGCGAGTTCTTCGGTGGCCAGGGCTTCGGTGGACGCTCGCGCCGCAGTGCCAACCAGCCCCAACGCGGTGCTGATATCCAGGTGGACATCACGCTCAACTTCATGGAGGCCGTCAAGGGCACAGTGCGCGACCTCAATATTACGGCCAATGTGGAGTGTGACACGTGCGACGGCTCGGGCGCCAAGCCCGGCACCAAGAAGAAAACGTGCCCCACGTGCAACGGCTCGGGCGTGCAGATTATGCAGCAGGGCTTCTTCGCCGTGGAGACGCCGTGCCGCCGCTGCCGCGGCGAAGGATCCATCATTGAGTCGCCCTGCGGCAAGTGCCATGGCAAGGGTGCGGTCAAGAAGCCGCGCACGGTGGAGGTCAAGATCCCCGAGGGTGTGGACCAGGGCATGAACCTTCGTCTGGCGCACCAGGGCGAGCCGGGACAGCGCGGCGGACCATCGGGGCACTTGTACGTGGGCATCCACGTACTGCCGGACCCGTTCTTCAAGCGCCGTAAAACGGACGTGCTGGTGGATGTGCCGATCTCGGTCGCGCAGGCCGTATTGGGAGGCACGGTTGTGGTGCCGACTCTGTCAGGCGAGGTGGAGATGAAGATTCCGCGTGGAACCCAGCCCGACACGGTGATGCAGATGCGTGGCAAGGGCATCAAGGAGCTCAACTCGAACCGCCGCGGCTCGCAGCTGGTGAATCTGCAGGTTTGCGTTCCAAAGTACGTACTGAAGCGCTTGCAGGTTAAATGGTCTTGGCGATTTGCTCTGTGCTAACGTGGTATCTTTTTGTAATGCAGGAACTTGTCGAAGCGCCAGGAGGAGCTGATGGAGGAATTCCTCAAGGAGGAGAACGAGCGTGCGGAGAAGGGTGACGACCCGGACAGCAAGCCGCACTCGTTCACCAAGTCGGTGCGGGACACTGTGGATCGGATAAAGAGTTTTATTAAGAGCGCGACCGAGGAGAGGTCTTCCTAGACGGATGGAAGGCTCAAAGCGACGTCGTCAGCCCAGGAGAACGAAGGATGTACAGCGGCTTCAACCCTCTTCTTGGTCACCGCAGCAGCACGCGCTGTGGCCAATGCAGCGAGCCTCTAGACGAAACAAGATGTGGCCGCTGGTGACTGTGAGCACAACGTGACGCAAACCCAAAGCATGCATGCAATGTAGACTGCAATGAAATGCTCATCTAGTAGGCTGTATTTCTTGTCTTTGGTATGAAAAGTTTCCTCTCCTCCTAGAGCGAGATTTAGAGCAGGAAGATGTCGTCTTTGGGGGTCTTGAAGATGCGCATGTGCAGCGCCGGCACGTCCAGCAGCTCGTTGATCTGCTGCGTGCACTCCTGGAACTCCTTGGTGGCCAGCCACGTATCGAAGTCCTTCTTGGACTCCCACTGCAAAAAAGCGGCATTAGGACCCGTCATGCTGCCTGCCAAAAGGAAGGAGACGCGTCTGATTGATTACCTCGGAGAAGACGACGTATTTGGTGTGGTCGTCCACCTGCGCGTAGGTCTCGATTGAGAGGAAGCCCGGCTGCGCGCGCACCGTGGCCTTGACGTTCTCCATGAGGCGCGCCACGCGCGGCTCGAAGCCGCGGCTCATGATGCGCTCGCACAGAACCTTGACACGTCCGGTGTGCATGCTGTCGACGATGTGGGGTCGACGAGCTCTTTTACTTCACGAATTCTTCAAACTTGAAGTAACGGTTAAGTGGGATAGTTGGCCGTCAAGATGCCCAACCTGGTGGCGTACGCGAAGGCAAGGACGACGACCAGACCAGCTAGTAGAAAGCAGATCTTCAACGTTAATACATGCAGCCCAACTGCCAAAAAAGCCGTCGACACACTATCACTACCTCGCGAGGAGAGAGACCTCTCTGCGGTCACGCTCGCAGCCGCTGTCGTGTTGAAAGCGTCTGCTTCTCCTTATGCAGCCCGAGAACCCGTGTCTCTAGCGCGAAAAAGCCATCTTCGTCAACATGAGCCCCGAGCAAATTGCCAGCAAGACAGGCGGCCCAACTGCAAGACAAGCAGAACACAAACGAGAGCTAAAGTGAGTCGAGCGAGCATGGCAACGAGGAACAGTCTTGGCCTATACTCACTGAGCTACCTCAACGCACCTGCTTCGTGATCGAGTTTTTCTCCAGCTTACAGCTCGGCGTCCTTGGGCTTGGCCGTGAGGTAGTGGAAGCCCACCACGGAGACCATGATGACCGCCCCCAGGCAGTTCACAAACACCATCAGCGCCGCGTCCATTTCGTCGCTGCAGGGCGGAGCAGACAATGCAAAGGTCAGTAAACTCGTCGGCAAACACACTGCAATCGCGCTCTACAGTTGCCGCTGCTCAGAGCCGCCGCGCATGGTTGACACGTACTTGTTCATGGTGCCGCTCTTGTTGTATCTGTCTCCTTCGGACGCGTAGCGGACGGGAGTTGTGTGACGCACACACTGCACAACCTCGAATATGGTGTGGTGCACACATCGCACAACCTCCCGATACCGTAGGATCCAAGAGACGTTTTCGAGCGCGTTGAGATGGGCGGCAGCATAGACTCGGTTGCCGTTCTTCTGCCTGGGCGTGCCCGACCACTTGCCTTGCGGTCGCGCAATGCCTCGAGCGCCCCAGGCATGACACCCACACAATATCCGGAGGACATGATGGCGCCGCGCCATGTTGAAGTGGGCGCGCTTACGGCACCGATCCTAAAGCTTTGCAGCCGCTGGCCTTGTCCGACTTGCCGCGCGACGAGCGACATGGATCTCCACGTTCGACTCATTTTGTCCGTTTCATGGTGTGAGCCTGGTTTCCCGGCAAGTTGCCGTACTTGTTGCCTTTTGCGGCAAGCCGGGCAAGGCAGAGACGAAAAAGAACCCCAGGCTCAGTTTTGTGGTGGCTTCGACGATGCTGAGATGCCGACTCGGCGGTGGTGCTGCCAGCTTGCTGCGATGCCGAGGTGGTGCTGCTGGTAGCTGATAGCAGGAGGGTGCGATATACAGCTCGCCGGCCATCGCGCACTGATGCCCCAGCCGCAAGCGTGTTGCTGGAAGGCGCGCCCGCTGCGACGCCGACCAGAACAGCAGCCGGAAATACGCACCATGCAAGGCAAGATACACCTGCGCTTCTATTGATACCAAAGCGCGACCGCAGCTCGTCCTTCAGTTCCGAACCACCTCCAGCCGCAAGAAGTCGCCTACGACAGCCCCCGCCGCGTCCGCGCGCGCCGCTCCTCCGGCCGCAGGCGATATACTTTGTGCGACAGCCTTGCATCGCGTCCGTTCCGCGACTCGGATTACGGGTGCCTCTCATCCAGCCTTTGCATAGAGGCTGCCTCTCTCGGTCCACCGTTCGCAGCCAGCCACAAGCTGCTTTTCGGCGGCACATCCGCACTAGCCTGCGCTTTCTCAGCGCGACAACTGCCTCGGCGAGCTCATTCTGCAAAAGACCTCGCGGCGAGCAAGTCAGCAAGCAAGCCACACCACCCTCGACGCCATGACGGACGCCAGCATCCAGTCGCAGCGCCTGCAGCGCGTGTACGAGACGGCCAAGAACTCACTCAACATCAGCACGCAGGTGGCGCTGGCCGGCGGCGTGGCCGCGCCCGCCACCATGTACCAGATGGACATCTCCTTCCGCAGCACGCGCAACAAGTGGAGCATCGCCAAGCGCTACTCCGAGTTCTACGCCGTGCGCCAGCAGCTGCGCAAGTTCCTAAAGCGCTACCAGCAGCAGCACGGCACCGGAGCCGCCCCGCTGCTGGCGCTGGACAAGACGCTCGACGCCGCGTTCCCTCGGCGCCACTTCCGCAGCGACAACAACCTTATCATCGCTGAGCGCAGGGTCGCGCTTGAGACCTTCGTGCAGTCGCTCGTCAAGATCATCTCCAGTATCCCCATGGCAGCCGACGTCGTGGGCGAGACGGCCGAGGCCAAGCAGCTACAAGTGCTGTACAACATCCTGCGCGACTTCCTCGAGTACCCGGACAAGCAGATCGAGAGCGAGACCAAGCTCAAACTGGCTGTGCTGTCGCTTGAGGATGTGGTCGTGGACTCACGCAGCAACCTGCTCGAGACTGTCGAGGGCGTCAGCAGCAGCGAGTGCTGTAGCATCTGCCTCGGCGAGTGGGACGACGAGGAGTGCGTCGGCATGAATGTCGTCAAGCTGCCGTGCCTGCACGCCTTCCACGAGGAGTGTCTGCTCGAGTGGCTGCAGGGCAACACACACTGCCCCATGTGCCGCGAGGAACCCGGCGCCGCGCGCAGCAGCATCGACTGCGGTGATGTTGCCCACCACCACGACGCACACGACATCAAGGCGAACGCAGCAGCCGCCACGGACCGACACACCCTCAGCTGATGCAGCGCACACGGCATTACTCTGTGTGGCCCGTCCCCCATTATTACCATAGGAAAGTAATAGACAACCAGCGCTTATTTATCGAACTCGTCTTCGCATTGCGTGCCAGCTTGGTTCATGGCTTGCACTGCCAAGCCGTGGGCGTCAACACTGTTGACAACAGCGCAAAGCCTGCAGGAAACTTGGTGGCTTCTTGAAATTACTATTTGGGTTCCCATCATACCACATAACGTTGCAATCTTTTCATCTCATTCCCAACCGCAGGTTTGCTTATTCGCTCGACTTTTGTATGTCGACCAGTTATCTTGGCCTTTGTATGCCCTCCTCGCCCTCCTGCCTCTTGGTGCACAAGCCGCGTTGGAGGGGAAAGAATGATGCTCCTGCCGGTAAGGCGGCTCGCCTGCCCCTCTTCGTCTTACGGCGCCGCGCCGCCTCTCTGCCTCCTTCTCTAACGTCTCTTCTCTTCTCTCTGCTCTCAGGTGTTCGAGCGATTCGCCGAGTTTGGCTGGCAGCCGTTCGTGGAACCTGCTGAAACCTTCGAGCTCTTCTCTGTGTCTGGCGTCTTCCGCCGCGCCAACGTGGACGCCTCGTTGCACGCGGGCCAGCCCGGAGCCCAGCTCCTTGTGCAGCGCAGTGCTCTCTTCGATGTGTGCCTCAAGAGCGGTTTGGCGCACCTGGTGGTGGCCTACATCCGTGCCGAGGAGGTGCAGGTGCTGCAGCCCGACGGCGCCTTCGCCGGTGTCAAGAACTACGTGCTCAAGGAGCCCATCGCTGTGCAGCAGTGGGCGCGCCGCCGTCTGGAGGCCATTGAGCAGGACGTGAACGAGCTGGTGACGGAGCAGCAGTTCAGCGGCCGCGAGTCGCCGCGCGCGGCCAAGTCGGAGGCAGTAGACGAGGAACTCAGGCAGCTCAATGGGCTGCGCATGATCTTGATCGCTCTCACAGAGAGGTTGAAAGAGGGCTCGAGACAGGCGGCAGTCAGCTCCAGCAGCGTGGACACCGACGGCAACATACTGGACGAGACGGAGCTCACAAGACTGACAACTGCAGGTATTCAGAACTTGTTGCAACTGCTCGCGCGCACACAAAGTGTAGCGTGTGCGTGCATCTGTATGCTATGGCTTCATGAGAACGGCGTTGCAGCGGACAGCGAGATGTACAACGCTTTTTACAGTCAGGCGAGATCGCTCCGAGTCACATACCGCGAGCAGTTTGAAGAGATTTACGGCAGCAAACTCTCGTCAGTGAGTGGACTGAAGGAACCAATGCTCTTTATTGAGCACGTGATGAAGAGCGCTGGTGTGTCGCTGAAGGACCTTGGAGGCAGCTGCCCGCCGACTCAGCTGGGACAGCTGCTGGAGCTCTTGCGAACGTCGAGCATCCAGGATGACGTCGTTCAGTTCTATGGCAACGAGGTTGACCGCGAGCCTATTGAAGGATACTTTCGCGTACAGTTGGCGCTGCTGTTGTATTTCTGCTTGGACAGAGCTTACCTGAGTGTGTGGAAACAGCACACGCAGAGTGGAGCGCGTATTGCGAACAAAATGCGCTCGTTGGCAGATTCTCTTGCGGCGCAGTTGAATGTGCGCGATGATATGAAGCTGACGTTGCTGGCGCTGTGGCTGGTGGAGAACGCCGTTGTGGTGAAGACGTCGGGCGAGGACCACGTGTCTGCTATTTACGAGCACGCCATTGGTCTTCTGCAGCAGTCGAGTGCGCTGCATCTCCACCAGAAGTACGACCTGGAAGCTGACCTGATCCTTCATTTGCTCGAGACATTGGTTCACCGAGGAGAAAGTCTGGTCGCGTGGAAAGTGTGGAACACATTTGGAGTGGAGCTAGAACAGTCTCCGCCAGCAGCGACGGAGTTGGTTGTTGTCATTTCGCTGGAGTTGGACTTGTGGGAGCGCGCTTTGTCTTTGATTCGAAGTCAAAAACGCCCGGACCTGCTGGGGCTGCTGTTCAACTGGTTGATGAAGAGCCATCGCCTCAAGGAGCTCGTGCAAGGTGTGACGCTGCTGCCTGCCGAGGAAAAGCTTTTCCACACTTACATGATGGAGAGCAACATTATTGAAGATGAAGACATTCTTCGGGATGAAAGCATCAAGCGCGTGGACTTCCTCGTAATGTACTATATTCTCCGAAACAAGTATGAGCAAGCCTGGGACGTTCACCATGAGCACTTGGCGATGATTCGCGAAATGTCCCGCGGCGACACTGAGATCGCGATGACTGTGTTGAACCAGCCAAGCTTGCGTATCCGGGCATCATTGCTCGCGAACATGTGTGCGGAGCCTCCTGCCAAGTCGTACCCGCACAGAAGTAGGAACTTCAACGGAGAACGGCGTCGCCATCACGCTACCAAGCCAGCTTTGCTGGAGAGTGAGGAAATGGAAGATGTTTCTGATGGCGAAGGCGAAGTATCCGCACCTTCTTCATCTGCACCAGCTGAATCAAGCACCAACGAAATTCACACCGAGGAAAATGACGTAACCTCGAATGGCAGCGCGTTTGTCTCGGCACAAGCTGACCATTTGACGCATTTCCAGGACATGTCGGAAGCAGGCGAGTTTGACTATTCTCCAGGCATCTTTTCGGGCCGACAAGGATCCAGTGTTACGACGCGGTCGATTGAATCGCCCGCGCCTTTTGTGACGAGCCAGAAGACTCCAACGTCGGCGGAAGGGAAAGGAAAGGGCAAAGCTCGTGCTGGTGACGTTAGTATCGGGTCAATCGACTCAAGTCCGGACTCTGCTCTCCGCACTCTTACGCGGCCGAAGCCTGTTGTCACCTCTTCCACGTCTTCTCGTGGAATCGCTCGTCAAGCGCTGAATTTCGATTCATCGCCGACGAAGCCGTCCAGCGCGCCCTCTACCCCGCTGCAGCCGCTTGTCTCCCCGTTTGGCGGTAAGAAAGACTAATTCATTGGTTTTGAGTTCCCTTGACGCTTGTACGCGCCATTAATACTAACGGATGCGCATCAACTCGTACCTGTAGATCGCCGTCCGCTTGGTACGCCGCCAGTTCGTTCCAAGATTAACCCTACCTTTGCTTCCACATCTTTGGCACCACCAGCCACAAAAGCGGCAGGCTCTACGGATGGTGAGATGATGCTGGCAATGCTCGATTCCACAGCAAAGAAGTTTCTTCTAACACTCGTTTATCGTGTGCTGTTCTCAGATTTCTCGTTGAAGCCGCGCAATACCGAAATCATGACTGACGACAGCTCGATGGTTGGAAAACAGGAGACGGAAGCTGCGACGGAGGATGTTCCCGAAAACCGAACGGTCCAGCAGGCTACGACACCACCTCCTGATGCAGACACGCCCGCCGTTATGGAGACGCCGAAGCGGTATCAGTTCGTGCGCGAGCCGTCGACGGACTCGCGTCTTGAGGTAGCCCGCTCTGATTCAGACCACCCGATGTCACCCGCGACGGAGGAGCTAGAAGAGGGCATGGAGTTGGAGCGCATTGACGAGGAGTTTAGCACGCCGATTTCCCGTTCAAGAGGGCGACGGAAGGAGCCCGCCAGCGCGCCCGTGCGCCGCAACCCACGACGATCGGCTCGCCACAAGTACTAAACCTGGCTGCAGCTCTGGACGTAGAGAGAATGAAGTGATAGGGCAGCAGCGCGTGACGATCACGAGGTTCTCCCAGTATGCCCAAAACAGTCAATAGACAGCGTCATCGAGGCTGGCGACCCAGTAGATATAACAAAAATCCCCAGCCAGCACTCGTTGATTCACAACACACCAAGAACAAGAACTCCACCGTCATCACAACTCCACCAAACACACAAGTACAAAGCTCACACGTTACTTCACGATAACAAATCCCTATATTCGCGAGCTGCTTGCATCTAACTCTCCACCTCCGACACTTAGTTACTCGTGGCTGTCGTCGCTTGACTTGATGATGCGTCCTTCCGTCGGCACCAGCATGGGGACCCCCTGCCAAATAGGGTACTCGACGTTGATCTCGTCGCACACGAGGCTGCCACGCTCCGTGTCGTAGCGCAGCGGGTACTTGGAGATGGGGCACACAATGTGGTCCAGCACGCTCTCGTCGGCGAGTCTCGCCGTGTGGTCGAAGCACGAAGGTGCTAAGCTCATACTTCTTACAGCCATGAAAGTCGTGGACGCGTGCTGCAAGGCGCGGGTCACTGGACGCAGCATGGAGCTCATCGTGGAGGTGTGCGTAGCTCTTTACTGTGTGGTTTTCCTTTGCCACCACAACATTTCAGCCAATCAGACGATTACGTTTCCTTTGATTGGCTGAAATGCGAATATTGAAGCCAGCGATCTTCACATCAGCTCAAGAGAAAAAAACCAAGCATGGGCAAGAAGAAGTCCAAGACGACGCTCCCCACGGAGGACCTGGAGGCCAGCGCCTCGGAGAGCTTGCTCCCAGGTAACCCAGCGCTCTCTCTGCTGCAGCTACAGGGCGTTTTCGTTTCCTATTCTGCTCTCCTTCCTCGTCTCCTGCTCACTTGAAGTTGCCCCATTGTTCTCAGAGTCAAGCTCCGACGCCGAGTACCACCGCCTGGAGCAGCACGATAGCGCCGCTCTCCGTCGCCAGCGCAGCAAGTCACGCCGCATCTGGTGCGCCATCATCGCCCTGACTACGGGCATCCTGGGCTTCATCGCTGTGCTGGCCATCCTGCGAGCCGTAGAGGACGCCAACCATTTGGCGCCCACCAAGCGGCCGATGTTCCCGACGCAGTATGAAGCCAGTGTTACCTTCAACATGCCCTACATGGACATGGTGGAACCGCTCTACGTGCACGTCGATGAGGCCAAGGGGCTGCAGAAGCTCAGCTACTACGGAGGGACGGACGTGTACATCTACAACACCAGTGGTACCAGCTACCAAATCATTCCCGTCATTCGCGAGCGCAAGTGCTTCAAGTCCGGATCGGAGTCACTGCAGCACATTTTCCCTAACATGACGCTGTTTGAGCCGCAACACGGTGTGTTCCTCGTCGAGGGACGTCCGTGCTTCAGCTGGAAGTTCGTGACAAAGCTCCATGAACCAACGGCGGATGGCTTGCTGGGTGAATACACGCTCTACGTGGACCAGAAGACGGAGCGCCCAGTGCGATTCCACTATGTTGGGCGCAACGGTATGCTTGGCGGCAGCCACATCGACGAGTACTTCATGGACTACATCTATGTACGCGAAGGACCTGTCGACGAGCACGTCTTCTCGTCGTTGCCTGCTTCGATGAACTGCACGGAGATGCCTGGCGATGAAGGCGGTCCGTCGCGCCAACCCAAGGATGATGTACGTGCGATTGGGGGCATTGATCCTGGGGTGTTAAACTGATAGACTGCTGGCACTGTTGGCTGGTGTAGATTCACATGCTGCTACCAGAAGGCACAGTAATGAAGAAGGAGATTTTCGACAACTTCTCGGCAACGCATGACAAGGTGTATGATGATGAAGCCGAAGCCGTTCAGCGCATGGCAACCTTCCACCACAACCTCCGCTTCATCAACGCGGAGAACCGCAAGGTACGATGATCGGAACAAAATGCCGAGATTGTTTCGCCCAAGTTGAATGATGGATGGTCTTGCTGAGCAGGGGCTACCGTATCACCTGGAAGTGAACAAGTTTGCTGACCTGACGCATGAAGAGCGGTTGACACTACACCGCCCTTCCCGAGTCAAGCGCGCCAAGGATAACGGAGCCATGGCTGTGCACCAGCTGTCGAGTTTCGAAAACCCTGGAGATATGGATTGGCGAACAAAGGGAGCTGTTACACCGGTGAAGGATCAAGGCGCCTGTGGTTCCTGCTGGACGTTCGGGTGAGTAGTGAAAGCAACGGATGCATTGCATTACCATTGCAGTATGCATACACTTACACGTTTCTGCTACTGATCAGCACGACCGGAGCTCTCGAGGGAGCGTTGTTCGCTCAGCAGAAGAAGCTTTTCAATATGTCCCAGCAAAACCTGCTCGACTGCTCGTACGTTTTGTGGAATACTCAGTACCCCACTTCCGCAAACGAGCAGTTCGCTAACTGGTGACTTTGCTTGATGCCGGCAGATGGGACTATGGCAACAATGCCTGTGACGGAGGCTTGGACTACCAGGCGTACGAGTGGATCATGGCCAACGGTGGTCTGGAGACCACCGCGACGTACGGATCGTATCGCAACGCACCTGACTACTGCCACTTCAACGTCGACAAGGCGATCGGACGCATGAAGGGCTTTGTGAACGTCACGAGTGTGGAAGCTCTCAACGACGCGCTGGCGACGATTGGCCCTCTGTCTGTGTCGATTGACGCGACACTTCCATCGTTCTACTTTTACGGTGGCGGCTACTATGACGATGTGGAGTGCAAGAGCGACCCGGACAGCCTCGACCACTCGGTGCTCGCCGTAGGTGTTACCACTCACAACGGTCAGAAGTACACGCTGGTACGTGCATGTTTGCAATACGTTTTATTCGAGTTGACATTCTAACGCAACGTTTGCTGCAGGTCAAGAACTCGTGGAGCACACACTGGGGCGATGACGGCTATATCAAGATCTCACAGAAGGACAACCTGTGCGGCGTGGCTACCGCTGCTACGTACCCCGTGCTCGCCGACTGAAACACAAACGTTGCCTCGTCGCAGGTGAAAGGTGTTGAAGTTGCAGGGCTGTCGGATGCCATTGCGTAGTGTTTACTCTGTCGGAAGCGACCAAGCCTTTATCCAATTTACAATGCACACAGCGGCATTGCGCTGCTTTGAAATACCACACAGCGTGGAAAACACAGTGGAGTTCGATGCACTCTACAAAATCATTTGTATTTAGATAAAGAGCCTAACGATGTAGACGAAAACTGGGAAGTAAATAAATGCTTGCGCCCGCAGCGAACCCCCCACGCACTCATCTTAGGGAGTTGCTACTTTGACCATGAGAGGAAGCTTGTCGTCGTCACTGTCGCTCTTGACGTTTCGGGAAGACCGCTTCAGTTGGCTAGACTTGCCTGACGGCTTGGCCGGCGCGCGGGTTTACCTGCACGAGGTCGTGACGGGCAACTGCGGCACGGAGGCCCAGTAGTTGCCGTCATCGCGCTTGGCATGCACGCGTGCGCGTGCCTTCTTGGAGCTCACGCTCAGGTCCACGGGCACGCGAGCGTTGCGTCCGTCCACCTGCGGGGCGTTCATGAAGGCGGAGATGATCGACTCGAGGAGCTGCGAGGCCTGCATGGCGACTTGACTTAGCTTGGACGGGCTTCTTCTGGCTCGAGATCGTATCGGAGAATGCCCTCGGACTCCGAGCGCCACATCGACCACTCTACTCTACCGTGGGGGCATCTATGCAGTTTTCGCGGTGAACGTATCAAAATGGTGAAACGGCGTGCGCTGGACGAATCCCATGACGTCGTTGCGGTGACGCTTGCAAATCGACGGGGTGGACCACGTAAACGTTGGGTACATAACATAAAGTGGTACATCACCATGTACCAGAATCGTGGTACGGCGATGGGCAGATAGATGAGGGAGGTTCACTTGGCCTTACCGTATTATAACTCGGATAGGTCTTAAGTCGCGTTAACCCTTTCGTTCTCCCGATCCTGTTCTATATTAAGGTGTCAATACTTTAATCAAGTCAAATACACGTTTGGTCCGGTTTTCTATAATTAGTTCTGACAGGATTTCGCGATATTACACGATCTATTAATGTAATTGCAGAGGTAATTTTCCTTAACCATACCTCACGGCCGGTTCTGCAGCGCGAGCTGTGATTTGCTAAAAGGCAAACCATACCTTGCGTCCGGTTCCGCTGCCGCTGCTGATCCCGTTGCTCTTGGAGGCGCTGCTCGCCACGTCGGCCGAGCCCATGCTGAGAATACCCGTGCCGCTGCTGATCTCGTTGCAGTTGGAGGCGGCGCTTCCCACGACGGCGGAGCCCATGCCGAGAGGAGGACCATGCCGCTGCCGCGGCTGACTCCGTTGCTGCACATTATCTATCTGGGCCCAACTTGAGGACGTGTACCGCGTGTTGAAGGAGTGGAACGATGACAGGAAGGTGACCTCGCAGGGTCGGAGCCTGTTGCAGCAACTTGTGGAGGCCTTCAAAATGCCGACTAACCGTCTGCTGATGGCGGAGGAAAGCCTGCAGCACGCGTCCACGCAGCTGGAGAGTAAGATCAACTCGATCAACGCTTCATACAACGTATTGACATCAGTTCGACTTGCAAACGACTCTTCGTAACGATAATGAAGCGCTTGGGCAGAGGATTGAGTACTCGGTCGATCCAACTGTCCTCAGTAGAGAGCCTCCCGCACGCGGCTATTCAGAAAAAAATCATCATATCCCAAAAGCCGTTCGGACGAACAAGTCGATTTGGGATGCCGCGTTCGAGGGAGCAACGAGAGCCATCAAGAGCATCAAAGCGTCTGCGTACATTCAAATCGAATGCTGCTGCACCTCGCTCTCCACGAGGTGGAATATGTGTATACCCTGCCAGGCATATTTAGCAGTGTTAACACGTTGGTGCCTTTACCCAGATAATCAAGTGGTTTTCAAGTATGCTTGGAAAGCTCTGCGCGCTGAGGAGTGGTTTTCTAAACCTCCTAGATGCGGCATAGATGGGCGTTATCGCTATGTTCGCCCTAATGGTGATCCTAACGGAATCGAAGGCGAAGAATTTTTCCTGGGGGAGCAGGCACTTACCGAGTTTTACAACACTACCTATTGTGATGGTATCGCGCAGTTGACGTCAGTGGAAACGAGAACTGCTTGTAATATCATTGAGATGAACCAGCCGTCTATGATAGCATCGCAGATTGTTGCCATTGGTTAGCATATGGAGCCCCCTCAATGCCAAATGTGTGGTGGATGACCGTTCAGCTCAACCTTCACCTCCCGGAGCTGACAGTAGTGGTGGATGTGGGTCTAGAGAGACCAAATCTTCGAAGTCGAGCAACGTGGAGAAGATCCTACGTATTGAAGTGGAAGATCCCGCGCCCCCTGTTGTTTGTGCGGTCTGTCACACCGAGTGCTCAACAGCGCGGCGCTGCGGCACTTGTGATTCATTTCTGCATCTCTTCTGCTCTCACGATGTATGCGTTTCACTGAAGCTGCGCGATTCAATGGGACAGCTGATTGACGATTTTGGTGACCTATGCTACTACAGCAAGCATTGCTATGAAGCAAAACTTGGTGACGGCAACTCCATTTACTCAGTATCAAATGTCCGCATTGTTGAACCTGTTCGTACTGGTGAAGGTGCGATATTGGCGAACCAACAGATCGCCGACGGTGCCTCTGAGTCTCAATCTCGTCCAAATAAAAGGAAAGCCCCTGGAAAAGCTAAGAAGACACCACAGAAGAAGGCTACAGCTGTGGCAAAGGCGAAGGGATCGAGTGCACCCTCTAAACAGAGAGCCAAACCCAAAACGGCGAGTCGTGCTCACAAACCACAAGCGGCTCAGGCATTTCAGAAAGAGCTTTCTGACCGGTTGCAGGCCACCGCAAAAAAAATCATCAACGCTAGTGTGGCATTTTCTCCTGCTCAGGAAGAGTGGATGAAATCTGAGCGTTATCGTGATGTTGGGGCTGCGTATCTTTCTGGTGTCGTGACCAGATACAGCATCGTCAACGATAAAAACGCCGAAGGCGTGTGCGTCCCAACCCTCCGTTTCGAGATTCGATGGGCCAATACTGCTTTCCAAACAAAGCACCACGTACATGAGATCGATGAAAATACAGTGGCCCGGGGTGTCCAACAGTACGTGGATATGCAGAAAGACCGTTTGAATTTCGGAGAGTCATGGAGTACTCTGTGTAGCATGGTTCCAAAATACACAGATATTCCACCCCTCACAGAAGAATTTGATCGTGTTCGATCCCCGAAAACCTACAGAAAAATATCACTTTAAGCTGTATGTCTGCTGCTGCTCAACAACATGGATTGTTTTGAACTTCAAGCTTCATTGCTCAAACGGTCTGGCAGACCGGCTGGGGAGTGTGATTCCCGACACCGAAATTGCTCGACTGGCTGCTCCAACAAAATCATCTTCGGATGTCCGAAAGCACGTGCTT
>JAABLK010000371.1:0-31481 GCA_012295415.1 Phytophthora chlamydospora
TTTGCTCGGACAGTTTCCACGTCGTGTTGGCTCTTCGGGATATTTCCCGCCACTCTGACGCCGTTCGAGTTCGGCCCAACTCCAACTTGACTGTCAGCAGACCTTCCCAAGGTCAGACAAATTTCCTTCGCGACTTGCCGGCAGCACTAGACACAGCTTTCCGTGGCTCTGAGACCTCTCTATCACACACACGAAGAGTTCGACTGCGTGCCCCCTTCCCGCTTCCGCTTCCAGATGAAAGCTGGGCAATTCTACAAGGCCTGATAACTGTTGCGAACTCTCACAGCATGCCAGCAGTACAAATCAAAGCCGATTCCGTTGAAAAGCCTCAGCGGAACGCAACGTCCAAGAGTGACAACCAACGTTCAAGCACCCAATTCAAGGTTGAATCAAAGTCACCAACATCGCTTGCAATTGTACCTGCTTTACAGCTTGTCCGTGTAGCTCCTGCTCGACAAATTGCACAGGGCCAAGCCGCAGATATCCACCAAGGAAGATGGAAACAGAGGCATCATCAGCCACACTTAATACCGCAGCCAATGAGTGAGGAAGCGGCCCAAGATGCGTTGCAGACTCTCTTCCACTCCGAATACGTTCTCATGGCCGAGTACGTCGAGTTCATGCTCCCAATGCTGTACGCGCTGTACCTTGCTGCAATATTCCACCTTCCGGTTGCGGCTTACTACCCGCACACTCGATCCATGACGGAGCAGAAGCTCAAGTCGACCGTGGTTAGCATCCTCCTGTTTTCAGCGATCGAGTTTGCAGGATTTGTGGGCCTCCTCGTTATTCTGAAGAGGAAGTTCGGATTCTCGCCGCTGTATCAGTTGGCTTTCGTACTGGAGACGCAGTTCTGCTCCGTTCAGGGTCATCTCTTGGTGTGGAACTTGTACATCCTGCACCTTACACTGGTGCATTATGGTACGGTCTTCATGCGTACTGTATACCCAACTTCAGTCCAATGAAGCGCTAATTGTTCGTTGTGTTGTCGATGCAGGCGTAGATCTCAACGCTCCGTTCAAGTGATGAGGTCAAGTTTGCTGGCGTGGCAGAGGACTATTTGAGTTCAGCTAGAAAGTATAAAACTACAGTATGGGGGGCTTCACACCCTGTGAAGCTCATTTTCAATATATCGAGGTGATGATGGATGGCAGATGAGGTTTAACTGCGAAGGATCGGGTCGGGTAACATTACGTGGCGCTAGATTGATCAAAATGACTGTAAACTACCACGTTGAAAAACAAAACAGAAGCAATACGAAGGCTCGACCAAGTCCTCCCATCTAGACAAACAGACTAGAACACTGGACGGTCATCACCTCCTCAGTGAAGCGCAACAGATCCGACGCAGTGTGGTGGGAATTCTTGCATGCGTAGGGGTCACCTGCTGATATATTATCCTCTTCCAAGTGCCCCTCGAAGTCGACTCACTTGGCTGAACTGGCTGGGAGTTGATAATGTCCTCAGACATTGAGTGTGCACTGCTTTCCAGCTATAGAACCGAAAAATAGACGTGTCTTGTCTTTTTGGGGGGCGAGAAAGCGAGATGGCCGTAGTACTTGGCCTGCTTTCAGTGCAGTTTGATCTCTCGTTTCTCAATGCCTTCCAGTCGGAGGGTGCAGCCATCTGGGTCAAGCCAAACGTTGCAGCAACAACAGTCGGGGAGATCGCTGACCGGACAGCACAGACTGCAGCACGCACTAAGCACAGCCTTCCATCGCGTCATCATACTCTGGCATGACGTTCAGATTGGCAACCGTGGTCACTACTCCGTCGAACGAGTGTTGGCTTTTCGTGATTACTATGAGCGAACTCCCACTGTTCGCGCGTTTGGAGTATGCGTCATGACACCCGTACCCGCTGTTCTGGTAATGCTACTGATCGACTGCATCCCGTTGCGCCCGGCAGAAGAAGGCTGGAAAGCCAACAAGAACATGTTCGTGCGTGTATTCGTGACTTCAGTTTTTGTCGGGGGAGGAATCGTCTTTCTAGCGAAAACGATCCTTAGCGAGGGGAAAATATCTACAGCTCGAGCCATTTGGATCACGATTGCGTCCGCCCTGTTCTACACTGGATTGGGGATTTTACTGGCGGCGACATGGAAGTATCCGATCCCGTTCGGGGTGGTCTTGATGGTCGGCCCGTTTGTGACGGTAATTATGACCCTGATCCTGATGAGTATCGATCCTGGTGAGCTTAAGACGAACAGGAAACTTCAGAAGCAAGTAATGGGGCATATGCTCGGGTCATCAGCTCAATCGTTGCTTGTAATGGCCTACCCGACCTTTAATGCCGTCTTTCTCCAGCTTTCAGGAGTACAACAAGCAATATTCATGTTGTTACTGCCCGTGATCAAGCTCGTTACAAAACAAGCCATCGCCGGCATTGCTACGCACCTTCAAGACTACCTCGGCGTCGTCATTGTGTTTACCGTGGACGTTTTCAACGTTCTCTATGTGGCGATCTGCATGCAAACTGCTCGATCCTCTCTTACGACAATGTTGATCATGTCCTCCGATATTGTGCACATTGTGCTGGCTTTGCGCTCGATCTATTACCTCACGAGTGCGGTTCAGCAGCACATCGAGCCCGAACAAGGCGACCGAAACTTTGTGAGCACGCTGCTTTCTTCCTTGAGCAAGTTTAAACCACGAACCACACCTTACTCCGGCTCGATTCTCCTATTCGGCCCGTACAGTCTGCCTTTGTCCTCTTCCAGCAAGGGTCTCCTGTGCACTCTCGATAGCAGCTGGAAAGAGCAACCAGCACCACAATTATTGCCTCCGCTACCTTCGGCCCAGGATCGAATTACGCAAGCATTGAGTCCAGACTTACAGAACCAGACTGCAGGGCCCTCTACTCAACTTGTTAAGCTACGTTCGTCCCCGCCTGAAAAGCTGGTGCCTTCAAACAATACCAGAACGTCTACCAAATGCAAGCCGGATACCACGGTAAGAAGCGGCCGCCAAGTCGTTCCGACGGATAGTTTCTTTCCTTCCAGCTCTTCTGGCAGCACACGGAGAGTGCCAATTCTCACGAACACTAAAGCTTCTGTGCGTCGAAGCGATGGCAGCATTCGATCCCGTGTGAAGACTGAACAGGCGATTAAAGAGGGGCTCCAGGTCCTTTTTCACTGCGAGTACGTGGTCCTGTCCGAGTACATCGAGTGCGTGCTTCCCCTGGTTTATGCGGGGTATTTAGCTGGTCTTTTCCAGCTACCAACAGTTGCCAACTACGCTTTCACTCGGTCCTTGACGCCTGCCAAGATGACGTCAACGCTCCTGCAGCTTGTGATCTACGGGTCGCTGGAGATTCTTTCTTTTGTCGGACTGGAGTTGATGCTCAAGAAGAGGCTTGGCTACTCGCCCCTGTACCAACTAGCTTTCGTTCTCGAGACCCACGCGGTTGTGGTGCAAAGCTTACTGTTTATTTGGATCCCCTTTATCGTCCAGCTGACGTTTGATCATGGAGGTGAGTCGTTGCCGAAGTGGAGCAGCAATCGCTTCTCGACACTGATGTTCTTTGTCTGTGCAGGTGTTGACTTCAAGGCCCCCTTTCAGTAACCACATCCAAGGTTATTTACGCAAGGTGTGCTTGGGCTGGCAGCTGAGCTGGAACGCGTACGTGCAAGGCACCGAATAAATACTTGGACACAACTTACTTTGTCGTCATCAAGTTCTCGGTGAAGACGCAAAACAAAACTCGATCGCCTTGGGAACCTGCGGACGCAAGAACGTATCCGGCTTGTGACTCTGACTTTTGAACGCCGAGTGCAGCCTTCAAACCTCAATCAAGAAGGAGAAGATCCTGAACACTTGGTCAGGTCGTTTTTCTAAACTGGAGCAAAGACAACGGAGTCATCACGACCGCCTGGTAGAAACCTGGCGCCGACTTTAGATTGGATTCCTTGCTCGAGCGTCTGTTAGCTTATTGTAACTATTGTGAAGCAAATGTGCTGCTTCTGATCGAGTGCATTCCTCTCCGAAGATCGGACGAAGTTTGAAGCGAAAAGATGGTGTCCGTGCGCACATTCGTCACAGCAACTTTGCTGGTGGCGAAATCGTTCCTTTTAACAAAAACGAGGGGAAAATCTCGCATCGGAATTGCTGTTTTGTCTGCGGTCTGCTACACAGGATTGGGCGTGTGGCTGGCAGCTACGTGGACGTATCCCATCCCTTTTGGTGCAGTAAAATTGGTTTAACACGCTGGTGCACAACAGGCCGAGAAAATTTGCGAGTTCAGGAGGATCAGTCCGTGAGGATGATCGGTTTTCCGATATGCGGTAAGAACCGAGGAGCTGATAGGAGCCAAAGGTATTAACCGATCGTAGCAACAGCTCGAGACTCCCTTTGGTTTCTGCATTGAGGTACGCTGTCGAAATTCAACTCGAGGCAATACAACATTTACCCCAACTTCAGCGAGATGGGCGCTGAGGGTCCTCCCTTTCCTTCCAGCGAACTGCATTTTACTACGAGGCCAAAAAAGCACGGCCATGAACGTGTCCCATTCATGGGATGAGGGCAGCTGGGAAGAGCCGATTCGCGTGCTGTCATCGTCCTGCGCTTGCATAAAATATCGTCGCCGATGATTCTCGGGTGTGAATGCCTTGAGCTAGCCAAGATCGTACTACGGCCTCACCCGTCCCAACGTTCGACCTTGCGACTTGCCTCACTTGGTCTCATTTATTACACGCCGACAGCCCATCGGGCAGAAAGGTTCACCCGCCTTGTTCTCGTGTTATTGTGTGCTTGAGTGCATTGCCACCAAATAACTCGCGCTCGAGAGCTACGCATGGGACTGCCGCCACTCCGTCGGAATTGCAAGTGCTGGATAGTGGTGCGCTCTCCGTCGAAATGAGCTCTTTGCTGTCCGACTCAGTGCGGCGACCGGGTCCCATTGCTTCGTCACGCAAAAGTAGGTGTCCCAGTACCGAAACTTCATCGCAGCACGACTTCTGAGGGCAGGGTCTCGGCCGGTTCAACACGAGAAACGATTGACCATCCACGACGGTGCGCTACGTCAGCCTCCTCATTCCCGAAAGTTTCTACCACCCCGCATTTAAGCTTCAACTACCCCACCAGCACGACTGACCGCGGCTTGCTAGAACTGCTGGCCAAGGCTAACGAGCAGGTGCTGGCCAGCACCACCGTGGCCGAGAAGCTGGCCGCACGCGCCCTCAAGAAGCGGCTGCAGAACCGCATGCACCAGCGAAAGCACCGCGCCAAGCGTGAGCAGCGGTTGCGCGCACTCGAAAGCGCCGTGCGGGGTCTACAGACCCGGGTCGCTCGGCTGTGCCAAACCCTGCAGCGACGCAGAGCTGCGGTGGCCAATGCTGAGGCCCAACGCCAGCGACAACTTCAACAGCAACACCAACAGTATCTATGGCTCAACGACGAGACCCTGCAGGACCACGCGTGCGCAATCGTCGTGGAGATCTTCCGCGTGTACCAGAACGGCTACTCGCTGCCCCAGGCCAGACAGCAGGAGCGCTTCCTGCGCTCTGTTCTGGACGCCGACGTTGTAGGCGTGTACCTGATCGGCGCTGACGCCTTCGTGCAGCAGTGCCGGCTGTATGAGCAGCACTTGGCGCTGTGCGTGCTGGAGCCGCAAGCCTGGAGGACGCAGCGTTGCGGAGACCACGCGGTGCTTGTGCAGGTCGAGGCCATGCTGTACCTGCGCTTCCGTCACCAGAACATCGGGTCGCTCTTTCCAAGTCTCAAGAGCGGTGCAGTGGATCCGCAGCTCGTGCAGCCCCTCGTGACGGGAACCACGCCCGTTGCGGCCACCTACTCATTCGTGGTGGGCCGCTCAGGTTACGTGACCAGCTTGCTCGTGAGTTTGCAGCTGCTGAAGACTCTGCAACGACTGCTGGGCTCTCTGGAGAGCGTTGCGCAGCTCACGGACGGCGCGCGCATCGACCTCGCCAGCGGCACCATCTCCATCGCGTAAAACGGGGCGATTCGCCAACCAAACCACATTCGGTCTGTCTCCATGTTAACGAAAATGTGGCTCGTGAATTCCTTGTTTCCTGATAAATATTAATACTAAAAATGCAGGTTATTCTCGTGGTATCTATTTGTGAGGCGTTCAGCAAAAGCGTTCGACAAACGTTTGAGGACTCGCATTCCGGATCATGAACTGTTTTGAACGGAAGGTCCAGCCAGCCCAGCCGGGGATCTTCCCATCAGAGAATCAAGCGATAGCACTCAGTGGAGATAAAGCTGGACTCTGCTCTCTACTTCATGCTGTATACAGCCAAGCAGTGGACTTGTGGGGGCGTCTTCAAATCGGGAATCGATCTCTCTACTCGGTGGAGCGGCTGCTGTCTTTTCGTGACTACTGTGAGCGCGCCTCACGCACTCGAGTCTACCTCGTGTGTATGCTAGCGCCTGCACCAGCTCTCGTGGTAATGCTGTTGATTGAGTGTATCCCTTTAAAAAGTCCGGACGAAGGCTGGAGAGCCAACACAACGCTATGGATCCGAATCTTCATTGGAGCCTTCTTCGTCGGTGGCGGCATGATTTGTATGGCCAGAACGGTGCTTGAGGAAGCAGCAATATCGATCGCTCAAGCCGTCGTTATGACGATGATCGCTGCGGCATGCTACACAGCGACAAATCTTCTGCTAGCAGCAACGTGGAAGTTCCCGGTGCCGTTTGGCGTCGTGCTGCTGGTCTGCCCATTTTCGACGCTGATCATGTGGCTTATCATCCTGGCTATCGGGCCTCGCAAGCTTATGACGAATAAAAGTCTACGAAGTCAGCTTGTTCGCCACACTGTGAGCGTTTCAGTGCAGGCGTTTCTCGTCGTGGCATACCCCACGTTCAATGCCGTCTTCCTCCAGCTGAATGAAGTCGAGCAAGCAATATTTACCTTCGTCTTGCCTGTCATCAAGTTTCTAGCCAAGCAAGTGACTGCCAGCGTATCGGCCCACGTGGAAGACTACATCGGAGCTGCAATCGTCTTTTCGGTGGATGTTTTCAATGTCCTGTATGTGGTCATCTGCATGCAAACAGCTCGTTCGTCCTTGACGACAGTATTGGTCATGTCGTTCGACGCATTTCACATCGTCGTAGCGCTGCGCAGCATATACGTTCACACGAAAGTGGCGTCTCAGAACCCCGAGCGGCAAAACCGAAGCGGCAGCCTTGTGAACAAGATTCTCGCATCTCTTGGTAGAATGGAGCAGCCATATTCCGGGCTAATCCACTTATACGGACCGTACAAGCTACCGCTTTCAACGTCAAGTACAGCACTGATTGAGAAGCTGGAAGGTAAATGGAAGCTGGAAGTCATGGCACCATCACGTTCTATCGAAACAGCGCAGGTTGAGCCCATCGAAGCAAAACAAGCTTCTCTAATGCTGAATAGCAAGTCACCATTATTTGGGCCCGCTGTCCTGAACCCTGCGAGCGCTCGACACCATCAAATACTTCCAGCAGCATCCAGAACACTGAGTGCAAGCATCTCACAGCGGGTCTATTCCCCTCCTGCACATTTGAAAACTCAGAAATCACGACGAAGTTCTCTCGGAGAGAAATTGTCAGTTTTTGACACCGACGATGCAGCAGAAGAAGGGCTCCAGGTGCTCTTCCACTGCGAGTACGTTGTTTTGACCGAGTATGTCGAGTGCGTTCTGCCTCTATTCTATGCGGCTTACCTCGCTGGGCTTTATCACCTCCCTACCGCAGCATTCTACCCTTTTACAAGGACTACGACGCGTTCGAAGATGGAATCCACTTTGGCGCAGCTCGTTCTCTATGGATCACTGGAGTTTGTGTCCTTCGCTGGGTTACACGTGCTGCTCAAGAATCGACTTGGCTACTCCCCGGTCTATCAATTAGCATTTGTTCTCGAAACTCACGCCAGGATGATCCAGAGTCTCCTTTTCGTATGGACGATCTTCATCATCCAGCTCACAATTGTTCACGCCGGTAGGTTTTCATGGACCATGACACTGCTCTGATTGCGGCTCACATATCGTGTGTTTGACGACTCTTGTATTCAGGCATAGACTTCAATGCCCCTTTCCAGTAAAATCAGCAGAGCAACAAACCCTAAACTTGCTGCCTCCATGCTGTTTAACCGCAAACCCATTCGCTGCCAGCTACTTCATCATCCTCGACATATAGCAGCTCGCACAGGTATATTGGGTCTCCCTTCGATGCTTCCCAGATCGTCAACGTGTGGCGTCATTCCTTCGAGCGAATCTTGTCGGGCTAGTAAGTCAAATGTCGAGCAAGGGCTCTACCGGAATCTCCGTCCCCTGCAAAGGCTGGAGCACCGCTAGCCATAGCACTCCGAAGTATCTCCGTTCAGCCAGTGTCTGAAATATGGGTATCACCAGTACGCTTCGAAGAGGGACGGCAACCGTTCTTTCATGGAAAATACGTCATTCAAGCCAAGTACCTCTCATTTTCATTTGACAACTCAAGCTTGTGCTCCACGGTACGAGCAAATGTGCGCTTGGGGACTGAACAAAGCTGCTTGAGCTCACTTGCATCATTCTCCAATGACAATCATAGCTTTGATTGCTGCCGTTGTCAGAAGAAAAAAACTCCTAAAAATACGAGCCGAAAAAACGTGGACGCACTCGTCCACAAAGAACAAAGTTTGGCTGAGCAATTCATACCAAGTTACCCTTGCGTATGCCTTGATGCATCTCGGCCGCCAGCTTGGATGACCTCCTATCGCAAAGTGCATCCTTTGCGCGTATCCTCGAGTAACGAAGGTTCTGCGTTTCCGGATCGTCCAAGTGGACTACTACACGTGTTTGCAGAGACCTACCATGATCTGGCGGTGGCTTGGTACCGCTCCCAGATCGGCAATCGGCGCCACTACTCCATCGAGCGGGTGTTGGCATTCCGAGACTATTATGATCGTGTTTCCGGTTTCCGCGTTGCGGCGGTTTGCCTACTTTACCCGGTGCCAGCGTTCTTGGTTCTTTTCCTGCTCGAGTGTATTCCACTGCGACACCCTGACGAGGGATGGGAAGCCAACTGGACACTGTGGGCTCGGATGTTCATCTCGGCACTATTCATTGGCGCTGGGATCTTGTTCCAGTTCAAAGCAGCAATTGAGGTGGGCGTCATATCAAATGTCCAGATCTTTGGGGCTGTCGTAGCTGCTGCGGCTTACTACACGGGGGTCTCAATTGGGCTCGCTGCAGCGTGGAAATTCCCGATTCCTTTCGGTCTGGTGGTGAATGTGTGTCCGTACGAGGTGGTTGTGAACGGTCTGTTCGTCTTGTGCATTGGCCTTCGCGCTGTGCGACAGAACGCAAAGCTGAGAAAGCAGCTTCTCGCTCACTTATCGGTGGCTTCCGCTCAACTGCTTCTCGTCGTCGTGTACCCGATCTTCAGCTCCATTTTCAGTCGCCTTTCAGCTCTTCAGCAGGCGGTGTTTGTGATGGTGCTGCCTACGCTGAAATTTGTACTGAAGCAGACCATAGCCCGAACTTCCACGCACTTGGAAGAGCGGGTGGGGAGCCTCATCGTGTTCAATGTCGACGTCTTCAACGTGCTGTACGTCGCCATGTGCATGCAGTCGGCGCAGTCAATCCTGACCGTTGCGCTCTTGATGAGCTCCGACATTTTCCACATTCTCCTGGCTTTGCGCACCATTTACTTCCAAACCAACGCCATGCACGAGTACCGCGAGCGCGCAAGCTCAGACTGGAAGCTACGAAACCCCATCAACTACCTGGAAGGAATGCCGGCAATGGTTCGAGCAGCGTTTGAGGAGCCACCGACACCGCTAGCTGCACACACTGAGCCAATTCGAGTGTTCGCTCCATTCAAGCTGTCCGTGTCGGACAACAGCATGGCATTCTTGCAAGAGTTAGCCCAAAAAAGGCCAGAACAAGCAGCAGTGTCGGCCAAATTCATGACAATGCGCGGCCCAAAGATGAACGTGATCACTGCAGAAGTCCGCCGCAACAACAGCGCTTTAGCTAGAGGCTCTACGGGGCCGTCACCGCTCAATCTGGAGCCGCGAAGCCGAAGTCTTGAGCAAAACTCGTCAGCCAATCCCGTCAGGATCAACAGCCAAGTTCCGAGTGACAGACCGATACCCAAACGCCCGAACGTGGTGAAGCGCGCACAATCGACGCGGAAAAAAGCGCTGAGCTCCCGGTCCATTTCCCACGCTTCTTCGCAGTCTCTCCTTGCTAATTTGCGCCGAGCTTCCTTCGTGCCTTTGGGCGCTGATCCGCTGGTGTTGGAGACCAAATCGACAGAGGAAGCGGTGAGACAAGGTCTCCAAGCACTTTTCCACTGTGAATACGTCATTCTTGCCGAGTACGTTGAGTGTGCGCTGCCGCTAATGTATGCGGTCTACTTGGCAGGATTATATCATCTGCCCACGGCCGCTTACTATCCGCATACGCGAGATTTATCACCGGAGAAGTTGCAGTCCACGCTGATCCAACTGCTGCTGTACAGCTCGCTCGAGTTTGCCTCCTTTCTCGGACTGTTTTTCATGCTCAAGCGGAGATTCGGCTACTCGCCCATTTACCAACTCGCGTTTGTGCTGGAAACGGAAGCGGCGACCCTGCAGAGTCTGCTGTTTCCGTGGGTTATCTTCACGTTGCAGCTGACGTTAGTGCACTATGGTGCGGTTTGCTTGCTTTGCTTTTGAGAGATATTGCGGGACTTACAATGATGTACGTGCAGGCGTCGATGTGAACATGCTCTTATCCTAGATGAAGTCTCTGTCGGATACCTCAAAGGCGCGAATGCGGTAGACACGTATGGTTATTGAACATGAAGGTCAAGCATGAATTCATTAATGAATGAACCGGTACGGCGTGGCTCCAACTTCTTCAAAGTGCGGCCGTGTATTCGCATAATGTTTCTGCTCCGGATCTCTCACGGTTCACAGACGATTCAATAGGCAAGCTTTGCTTTCTCCTTCCTGGTCTACTGTGGATTGTACAGGAACACACTTTTTGAGGACGATGAGGAATCAACTGTATTTGATTAAGTACACCCAAATCAAACGAAGTAATTATTGCTTAGTCTCCGACGCGAACCTTCTACTCGCACTTGAACCATCAATATCACCATTCCAGCGATAGTGGAGTTTAGTGCAACTTCCGAGTAAAATTGCTTTTGTCGTTTCTCCGCGTGTGCCACAGATAATTTCCATAATCGTGCCATGCAAGATCCCTTGATTCCGTCACAGCCCTCCCATCGGCAGTGAGGCACACTCCACTTCTGCAGCAGATACCCGCACGAGCTCGATTGAGAGGATGAATAGCCAAGCAGGACGAGCTCTTTGGTCCGAGAAAACAGTGGACGCCGCGAAAAATCGAGACGGGGCTTCATTGATGACATCTTCAAGCACAAGACCGCAGAGGAACTAGCAGAAACGGCATAATAAACGAGCATAGAGATAAAGAAGCTCTTGAGCAAGTTAGCCACGAATGCCGCCTTCGGAGCTGAGCGATTTCCGGCCTGGAAAAGGATAGTATGGATGCTGGTACAATTTACACGCTTCTCAGGCTGCATGGCTTTAATTCGGACAAGTTCAAGGCCATCGCCGCCAAGTACGAAGAGTCTCTCAAGACTGGTAAATTGTCGTAAGTGGGCCAACGAGATAGCAAGATAACGGGCGTAGAGACAGATATCTTTCACGAGCTAGCATGTGAGCTCGAACATTCAAGCCTGGTTGCAGCCATCGTAGCGTTGCTAGCTTGCGCTGAGCCAAGCAAACTTGAAAGTAAAGTCGACACCTGTAATGCAAGAGCTGTGAGTCCTCAATGCTGGGCAAACTCTCGATGGCGGGCGTACCATAGTGCTGCAACGTGAGCGACAAACAGTATACGATCCACACAACGAAATGGCCTTGCACAGTTGCTGCATGGGCTTCTAATACGAAAGCGACTTGATACAACGGCGAGAAGCCAAGTCGGCGCTTGAGCAAAGCGTGCAGCAGAGCCAGAGAAACAACTTCGACGGAACCATACACGGCGAGTGTCGCAAGTGTGGACGATACCTTGCTCGGCGAAAGCGAGTGAGTATGGGCGTAGTAAATGGCATTGGGAAGGCGGACGAGAACCCCTAGGTAGACTGCATACAGCAGCGGCACCACACACTCGATGAACTCGATCAACGCCAGATACGCGCTGTGGAAAAGCGCCTGTAGTTTGTCCCGCAGAACTTCAGCTTCTCTCGATGCTCGAGGTCTCGTTGCATCTGCTGGTTGCAATTGGGGCTGCGACTTCAGGCGCCCCATTGTAATGGAAGATCGTTGATAAGGTGAGACGTCGCTAGAGGAACAAGCTGTAGAAGTTTGGACGGAAGATCCAAGACAAACTGGCCCGCTGTTTTGCGGCACTTGAGCTTGCAATTGGTGCTTCTTCTGGTTGTGGCTCGCTGCTGCAGGGTAACTTTGCGTCCTGGCCGAGTGAGTGAAGGAGGATGAGCGTAACCGCGGTAGTCGCATCAGGTGGTCTTTCTTGAGTCTGATCGAGTTGAGTTCGTCCAGAATCGCTCGGCTTTCCATCGACACGGGGAGTGGAATCGGGGCGTCAACCCGAATGAGCCTGGAGCTTGCCCTATCTTCTCGAAATGCTGCTAGCACTTTTTCAGGGAGATCTTGAAGGGTGTTCTTGGTCAGCATTATACGCTCACATGGCTGAACAGTGGTCCTCATTTGCAGGAAGATTGTTCGCACCGCCATGGCAATGGGGATGGCGTCGGCTACAAAAATGAGGGGAATCGTGATCGAGGACGTCGAAGCCTGCACGCAAATGGCTACGTAGAGGGTGTTGAACACCTCGACCGAAAACACGACGATCGTCGCCAAAGCCTCGTCCAGATGTGCCGCGACACGGGCGATCACGTTCTTCAGCACAAAATTGACGGCGGGCAGAGTGCAAATAAGCATCGTTTGCTGCGGTCCTGAAACATGGGCGAAAAGGGCGCTAAATGTTGGGTAAATGAGCACGAGCCCTCCTTCCACGGCCATCGTCGGTAGATGTGCCTTCAGTTGCTGTTGTAGGGCTCTTGAAGATGCTAACTTTCGAGGTCCAATCGCCAACATAGTGAAGAACAGGAACAGCGAGACGTACACACCCACTGTGAACACGTTACCGAAGGGGATTGGAAATACCCAAGAGCTGGCGAGGAATAGCTGGAAGCCAACAAAGGAGACTGACGAAGCCCAGGCAGCTACGATACCTCCTTTAGTCGAGATGGTTCCCGGTATGATCACAGCCTTCATCTGCAAAATGCCTCCTATCGAAATGAAGAAAAGCTGCCAGAATGATCGGATCCATAACGCGTAGTTAGCTTTCCAGCCTTGTGAAGGGTCAGCTAACGGGATCAAGTCAAGACCAAGCGTGATCAGAAGCGCAGGAAGTGGAGCCATTAAGCACACGGCAACCACACGAGTTGGAGAGGTTCGACCACAATATTCACGAAGCGCCAGCACACGCTCCACGGAGTATCGCCCTCGATGGCCAACTTCCGCTTGATCCCAAGCTACGCTCGCTCGCTCGCATTTCTCAGCCAGGCGATCACTTCTCTTCTTTTTTGTCTCGTTCACGATGCTGTTGGTCGGCGGTGGTAGCGGGTGAACTGCAGGATTCTGCCGCTTTGGTATACTTTGCATGGTCGAACCGAAAGTGGTGCTTTCCTGGACACTGGTGTCGACCTGGCGTGGCATGATCTCAGCTGAAAGAGCTCGTGTTTTATTCATAGCTTGCCATGGTCAAACTGGTGGTTGAGTGGGCCTTCTATTTGAGTTTCGAGTTTACTTCCCAAAGGCCCAGAAGCCTTGTACACAGTTACTTGTTTCTGCAATGTTGTTTGTTCTAGTACGAAGGAGCTTGGCATCGTTGATCTTCCGATAAACTCTTCGGGCCGTAGATGATCGTTGTGTTTGATTTTGCCGTGAGCTTGATTGCTGTCAATGCTGAGACGGAAAGTTTCCCCTCTCTGCTCCTCCGAGAAGAATCAGTTCATGTTCCGTGCCAGTATGGCCATTGCCTCGTTTGCTGATGTTGGCGTTGGTTCTTGTTTTTTTTTCTTGCAGGTTCCGAAACACAGCGATGGTCTTCTTCTCAGAGTGAGTGTTATGGTTGTCGACCATTTTTTTATCATCATTGTAAGGGCCTAGCTGTGCATGGCGTTCGGGGTTCGAGGCTGTTGCGAGCACGTTGAAAACTTCGACGGAGAAACCCGCGATCGTCGCCAAACATGCACCATATGTGACCTCGATTCCCAACATTTGGAAATCAAATGACTGCTCTGCCAGGACGATGTTTTCTTGAGACTTCACGGTGGTTGAGTAGAAGTCATTTAGTGGAGCAGGAGGGGGCGAATGCAGCTCGTTGTTAGCTGGCGATACCATCGAGGAATCTTACATATCGCCAGTCGAACGAAGCAGACAGCCCGTCGTCACGTCGAGAACTTTCAGCTTTTCCACTCACGTCGCCGTTTCAACTCGTCCAAAGCTGAAGCTGCGAATGGCTGCCGACGACTCACTCGCGAACCGGCTGCATCTGACCGACTCCTGTAGCCATGTTCTACGTTTTCGTTCTACGTTTTCGTTCTACTTTTTTTTTCTCGCAAGGTATCTATCACTCGGTGCCCAAGGCCGCAGCTTTGCTTGCTGGTCTCCGAAACCGAAAGGCTTGCTTCCGGTCGCCTTTCGTGGTGGCCAAGGCCAAGGAATGCTAGGCAACGGCTTGGCTTGCTGCTGGGATCCCTGACCGTATGGTAGAGAGTTGGGGCCAGCAAGGAGGCGTTAAACGGCGCCAATTTTTGCTGCGCGTTTGCGCGTCTCCTGCAATGCAATCGCCGCTCGACGACTTCGCACGGCTTCGGGTGAGCCTGGGGCCAGTGCAGGCTACGACTCCCTCCAGGCCAAATCTTGGTGACAGGCGACTCTTTGAGTGGCGGACCGCAACTTGCAGCACGTGCAGTCTCTTGGCCACAGTATCAGGCGCGCAGATGCGCACAAGCGTGACGTCGGAAGTCGCAGCTTTCCGCTCCATTCGTCGTCTCCCACAACCGAACTTGCGGTCTCCGGCCAACTGCTCACAAGCTTCAGCTTCATTTCCCCATGTCGACCTCGCAGCTTCGATTCCGACGCAAGATCGGCGACGCGCTCTACGGCGAAGTGGTCGAGTGCGAGCTGACTGCGTCGACCCAGCAGCTACAGCAATTGCCACCCCTTCCGCTGGGCAAGCGGCGCATTGTCGCCGTCAAGTACATGTCGCTGCCCCTCGCCATCGAAGTCCGGACTCGGTATGCAGCAACGCGCGTGCTTGACGACCCACTGCAAGAATGTCGTGTTGCCGATCTTGTCGCCCGTAGCGGAGGCCACCGCAACGTCGTCAACTCCTACTTCAACTTCCAAGAGCACCAGTGCCTCTACCTCGTCGGAGAGTTCTGTGCCGGCGGCGACCTGTACTCATATCTCAGCGCCACCATCAGAAACGGAGCTCTGGACGAGCGAAGCTCCATCGCCATCATGAACCAAGTCTTCGCAGGGGTCGACTACCTGCACCGTCAGCTCCGTATCGCCCACAGAGACCTGTCCCTTGAGAACGTGCTGATCCACAACGGTGTGTGCAAGATCTCCGACTTTGGACTGTCAGTTGATGCCAACGCTCGCTGCAGTGACCGCGTGGGGAAAGAGTACTACATGGCTCCGGAGGTGGTGGCTGGAGAGACCTACGACCCTGCGAAGGCGGACATTTGGTCGCTGGGGATTATGTGGTTCATCATGTTCAGCGGGTCACCTCTCGTGTCGCTCGCCTCTCGACGGAACAAAGCCTTCCTAGCTTTGGAGAAGTGCGGGGTTTCGGCAGTCTTCGAGTCGTGGAAGCTGACAACGAAGCTTTCGGAGCCGCTGATGGAGCTCGTTTCCAAGATGCTCAAGGTTGATCCTGCAGAGAGGGTCTCGCTCGAAGAGATCCTTGGTCACCCACTCTTCAAGGCACTCTCTTAGCTACTAGTAAATGGATTCCTATAAACGAAACGACTTCATTTACAATCGTTCTCTGCTCTCGGATCACTTTGAAAATGTAGTTTTCGACCTCAATTCTCCCAGTAACACTGCGCTTTGGTTGCAACTTTTTGCTTGCAGCCCCACCTAACAGACTGACGAAGGCCTAAGTAGTCGCCACTGCAGTTTCGACCTTCCTTGCATGCAGTGCATCGTCTGCTGCGCTACGCAACTTGGCCTCGCTCAAAACAAACGAGAAGTTATTGCGGCGTACGTTTGTGGTACAGCTTGCACGACGGAATCGCTCTTCACCGTAATCCACCCAAGGAACCGACCACCGCCGACAACAAGCGCCGCGCTGCAGTGCGGGTTCCTACCCGCCACTGACACCACGAACACTCTCTTGAAACAATATACACGTCCGATTCTCAGCACAAACGCGTGTCATCTTTGGATTCGTGCTTGTCAGGTTCCTACCGGTAGCTTCAGCTTAGAGCTCGGAGCTGAACCGGTCGAGCCGAGTCGTGGTTCTGGCCTCCGTCCAGTTAGCCTTGTGCCTCGGCCTTTCTCGAATCTGGAACTGGAGGTGAAAAACACTTATTGGTCTCCGCGTTGATAGTCCCAGCTGGGGAGCATGTTTCCAGGGTGTTAGACAAAGCCGCTATGCTTGATAGCAGAGGCTCTCCTCGGACGCATATCTCGGTCAGCAAATGTGCACGAGCCAAGCTGCTGGAATAGAGCCTTCTCGTACTTCTCACCCTTGGCTCTTGCTGGCGAGTTGAAACTTCTAATCGGATGGCCAGTTGAAATCGCTTTGACCAGGCCGTTTTCCGCGCCGAACGCAGAGGGCTCCAGCCTTCGCGAGTTTGTTCGTGTTCCTTCCCATTCGTCATCGACCGCGCAATCGAACCAATCGGCCAAACTGATAGCTTAACTTGTTCATTACCACGTCGCAGCTTCAATTCCTACAGACGGTTAGCGACAGGCCAAATTGTGGAGTGCAGAGCGAGCAGGTTTCACTTGATGGGCTTGTAGTGCACGCTGCCTTGGCTGCAGAAGCAGTTGCTAGGCTTACATTTATGAACGCTCGCTAGACCCATATAATGATCAAACACGTTTAGTTATTCTTCGTCAATTCGCTGATTCTATTCTATCTTGCTTCTACATGTAGCTGCAGCCGTCAATTGAGATCTCGAGCTGGAGTTAGCAAGTAGCAGCTTGTCGCCGGGGGGGTACTCGACGAAAGGATCTTGGATCGTTATTCATCCGACGACGCTTGATATGGGCGTCAACATTCGTATTGTGCTCCCTCCGTGGGTATCTTCCCAGATAAGTGACCGAACCGACAACATTACGCACAAGCTGAAGCAGATAACACCTGACGCCAGCATCTCCACGTCCTGAAAGTGAATTACCCGGATCTCAACTCGATTCTGGGGCAACGAAAGACTTGATTCGCAGCTAATGCTCGGCGTGTAGTCACATTGTGCAGTGATGGTATACTTAACGGTGCGGCAACTGATCTACTTTAGCTTGATCAAGCCCGTATTGTGCGTGTTTGTTCCCACTAAGCTGTTGATATTTATCTGCTATAGGACGCGGAGGTTTTGATCGGGGCGGGTGTGTTGTACAGTGCCAAACCAGGATTTATCCGAGAGATGCGTGAGATACCCAACCGAGCTTACGAGCTGAACGCCTGTGTCGCCTTTCACCATCGTGTTGTCGCTAACGTTCCTCCTTCTTCTGAGTGGTCTTCGAAATTCAGGCAGCTACCGCATCGATCGTTTTGGCCTTCGGACGTCTCCAACTTGAGAGAACGGCAAAAGGCAAATGTCTGTACATATACCATCTTTCCAATGGACTGGCACTTGCGTGTTAGATCGCTCCCGTTGTGTCACGCTTCTTCTTTCCCAGAAGGAACGCTTGCCAGAAATGAGCAAGAAACGTTCTCAGCTGGAGCGACGAGAGAACAAGCTCCTGTCGTGAAATCCGATCGCCTCGATTTGATGGCTGGCATCAACGCTGTTGGGTAGAGCCAGCCACATATCTACTGGTAGGGAACCTCGAGCTCCATAGCAGTTTTAACTGGTTCAAATTTTTGCCAGTTGAAACTGACAGTAGCTGGGATCTCCACAATTCCTTGTTTCAGTTGGTGGTTACTTAGCCTCGCAACTGACTCTGTCGCAACTAAAGTCTCGCAGCTTGGGGAAGGGAGTGTAATCGCTTTGTCATGTTGATTATTGCGAGAAGATGCCGCTAAGGCTCAGCGAATTCAATCATGCAACCAAGTCTGAATCTCGCAGCGCTTCTTCCGGCGGGCGCAGACAGGGGTTTTCAAGCTCACAACCGCTTTTGCTGCGTTCAACCAACTAGTCAGTAGAACTATACCTTAAGTTCTTCATGGCCACCTCGCAGCTTCGATTCCGACGGAAGATCGGCGACGCGCTCTACGGTGAAGTCGTGGAGTGCGAGATCTATCCCTCGACTCAGCAACAGCAACGGTTGCCACCACCTCGCCATGGCAAACGGCGCATTGTTGCTGTCAAGTGTATATCACTACAGTACGCCGCAGACATCCGAGCTCGACACGGAAAAAATCGGGTGCTTGACGACCCACTGCAAGAATGCCGTGTTGCCGATCTTGTCGCCCGTAGCGGAGGCCACCGCAACGTCGTCAACTCCTACTTCAACTTCCAAGAGCACCAGTGCCTCTACCTCGTCGGAGAGTTCTGTGCCGGCGGCGACCTGTACTCATATCTCAGCGCCACCATCAGAAACGGAGCTCTGGACGAGCGAAGCTCCATCGCCATCATGAACCAAGTCTTCGCAGGGGTCGACTACCTGCACCGTCAGCTCCGTATCGCCCACAGAGACCTGTCCCTTGAGAACGTGCTGATCCACAACGGTGTGTGCAAGATCTCCGACTTTGGACTGTCAGTTGATGCCAACGCTCGCTGCAGTGACCGCGTGGGGAAAGAGTACTACATGGCTCCGGAGGTGGTGGCTGGAGAGACCTACGACCCTGCGAAGGCGGACATTTGGTCGCTGGGGATTATGTGGTTCATCATGCTCACCGGGTCACCGCTAGTCCCGCTCGCGTCGACGAAAGAGGCCTCGTTTCTCGCATTTCGGCGCTGTGGTGTCGCATCGGTCTTCAAGTCGTGGGGATACGAGACGAAAGTGTCGTCAGCCGTCATTGGCCTCGTGTCACGAATGCTCAACGTTGACCCGAAGAAGCGGATATCGCTTAGTGAGATCTTGGCACACCCTCTCTCCGTAGCGTAAAAAGACCTCGAAGATAAATATTTTTTCAAGAAATCACAGTTCGCACATAGCGGCAGCTCTGCGTTACTGCCTCGTACCATTCATTTCCACTTTGTTCGCAATGCGACGCCACCAGATCGTGCACATTTTTCACCATGGTTGCATTCCCGCAGACGTACAACCGAGAATCACCCGAGTTTTGCATCAGTGTGCTGATCTGCTGCCAGTTTTGGTCCACGATGTCCTGCACCAATTGCTTGGGGAGGTCTGGATCCGCGGAGAAGGCCACGTGGACCTCCAACGCGCCTTTCTTGTCCAGCTCGAGGAGTTCGGTCTCGAACAGCAGCGAGTCCTTGTTTGGGCATCCAACGAAAAGCACGAGTTTGCCGTGTTGTTGGCGTCCCAGTAGATTTGAAATATTCGCAGTCCTGGAAGTTTCTTCGAGGTGGAGCTGCTGTATGAGCGATCGGAAAGGGGCAAGGCCCAGGCCTTCGGCGATCATGATCATTGGCGCCGTACGATCCGCTGGAATGGTAAAACCCGATTCAGAGAAAAAGCCTCGAAGTGGAGGCGTGGATGGCGCAAAGACGTTATTGCCTCTAAGCTGCTCCGCGGCGGCAGGTATGGCCAGTAAGTGCTGCCAGTTGGAAGCCACGAGGCCGTTGCTATCGTCTTGGGTTTCTAGAGGAACCATAACGTCGAATTCACGACTGTTGCGGTGCGGTGCGGTGGCGATTGGGTGAAAGCGAGGCTTGATCAGCGGCGCGATGTTGATCAATACTTCGAACGGTATGCGCAGACTCGGCGCCAGCTCCAAAAGCTTCAAAACTCCGCCCGTGGCAATCCTGAAATGCTGTCTGAAAGCAGCCGCTCCATCGGTTGAAGCGAGGTTTTCAAGCAAGTCGCGCTCCTTGGGTACCGTCACAAAGTCTGAAGCTAGTCGCACGAACTCACGGGAGACTGTGTGGAGCTCTAGGAAATTCCTGAGCATCGATCGTACAGTGCAGACACTTGGGAATGGCAGCGAGTCGCTTGTTGGTTCTACTGTCGTTGCTGAAGGGCTTTCCGGGTCTTTGGCTTGAACTAATACTTCCACGTAAGCTTCAAGGTCGAATCCGAGCTGCCGTGCAATGTCATCGACGATCTCCGGTGCGTTTGGAGGGAAGAAGCCGAAGGAATCGGCAGCCTCAAAGTTTACCATCGGGTCTTCAATCGAGAGACGGAGAAGTGCCAGGCGATTCGAGTCTTCACTGCCTGGATGCGGCAACATGGTGAGTGACTTCAGTGAGAACCACGACTCGGAGGTTCGGCGTCCACCTTCAGCTGGAGAATTGGTTTCTGGTAGAAAGCTGTTGCTACTCGCTTTTCGGGTTTCGTCCGCGCATTCACTGCTCAGAAATCGACAGTGGAAGCGCAGGCTTACAGGGCGGCCATTGAAGTCCAGCACCGTCAATGCTAGTGGCGTTGCTGGTTGTGGTTCGGCGTGTTCACGGATCGAACGATCTTGCCGCCCGGTGGATCTGGCAGAAGCGCTGCTGCTACGCCTTAAGATTGAGTTCCGTCGCTGACGGCGACCCTGCGATTGAGTGGCTAGTATTGGCCCGCTAGATCTGCGAGGAGTAGTCAATTGAGCAGCACTACCGGCGCTAAGCAGAGGCCGCGGAGTGTTGTTCCTGGTGGTTGTTGGCATGGCAGACACACTGTCGCCAAGCTCAGTTGAGAACTGTGCCAGCTTCTGGAGAAGCTTCGACTCCCAAGTGGAAAACGTAGAGCTTATATCGTTCGAGACGTCGCCAAGACCCAATGGACACAAGCGAACGGCGCCCAGAGCGTGCAGTCGAGAGTCCACAAGCTTCCCCATCGCGTTGTATGTAAGGTACGTAGAGTTACCAACTCCGAAAACTGCGAACTGCAGGCGCGCGTAGGAGCGTTTGCGCTTGTTCTTGGCGATATCGCCACTCCCACCGAATAGGTGCCGCCAGTTGAAAGTCGAGTGGGAAGAAGCTGGATGTTGCAGTGTGGGCGACGTGGCAGGGCTCACTCGGTTGTTTTTTGTTGGTGATCCGGGGACGACTCCGTTCACTTTTCCTGGAGAATCTGATGCGTCGGCCGCAGTGAAGTCTGCAGTTGGTCCTTTGGACGGCTCGGTTGCTTGTCGAAGCCACTCGACGAACACCTCTGCGTTCGGGGCAGGTCCAGCGTAGTGGGTGGATATCACGAAGACGGAACCACGTGCGAAAGAGTAGTAGGAGCCTTGTTCCCCTTCGTCGAGGCGTGTGGGGTCGAACTCGTTCATTTCTTTCAGAGACACCACGACACCTCGCTTGCCTGCCTTTTGAGCGAGTTCTGTCGCCAAAGCTTGCGCCGTTCCCGTGCACGAGCCATAGAAAATATCCAGATGGGTGATATTGGAGACTGCGACCTGGTGAGACCACCAGAACTTCCGACGGCTAGGAGTCGCCTGGGTCTCCCTCATGTCGTCATCTTCCTTGCCCATTGAGTTCGTGGGAACCGAGACAAGAACGTCGAACACTTGACGCTATCTCTTCTGCCGAGCAGTTCGTGCTCGTGGCAGGTCTTTTCTTGGACTGAGAAAGAAGACAATGCACGCAGACTAAGGACTGTATACACAGGCCGCGGGAATGGGGACTATCAGCAGCTCAATGGGCCAAGCACCTCAAACTAGACAATGAAGGTATAAATGCCTCTATTTGTGGCAGTTAGAACAATTCTTTCTTGTTCTCCGTCGCTCGCTTCCTATCCATTCAAACCGTTTCGAGAACTATTATCGCCGGCACTTCTTTGTCCGTGAGGCTTGTCCATTTCCACTTATCACACGCTTGGTGGCGATGGATTCCGGTGCCGTGGAGTTGCTGTCTGCGCAGCACAAGCGCGAATTCTTCAACGAGATAGAGGAGCTGCTGCAACCGCCAAAACGCCGACGTCCGAAGCCTGACGCGGTCGAAAACCGCATTTTACAACCATCCGCCAGCTCGAACGGGACGCGGCGCCAACCGGTTGACTCCACCACCACCATTGAGAAAGAGCGTTTGCCGGCAAAAGAGCAAATCCCCTGAGGTCACAATATGAAATGATATGCTCTCCTCTATCTCTTGGTGTGGTTGATGTAACGCAGCGAGACCATGGACAGAAGACGGAAGACGGCGATGGTCACGAACACGTAGCCGAAGTTGGCCCAGCGTTCGTCGTAGTTGTAGGCGAACGTGTCCTCGATGTAGCCCTTGACGGTCGTGTGCGAGATGGTCACCGGCGTGCCTGTCAGCGGCTGACAACCCAGGTTGTGGCCCACGTTCTCGTACTGACTCAAGCTTTCATTCCAGGTGGGGTCTTCGGGACAGTCACAGAACGCCAGCGACGTCAAGATCGACACCGAGAACCGCTGCGGCACGATCGTGTAAAGCCACTTGTATCCCTCGGGGATCGACGACGACGGCGGGTTGAAGCCGGCGATCAGCAGGAAGATCGAGTTGATCAAAGCGCCCATGACAGCAGCCACCTCAATACTCGGGAACATGTGGATCAGCAGTTGGGCAAAATACATTTGGCCCAGCACGAAGAGAGACGCGTGCACCCAGTAGAGCACGCCCGTGGCGAAGCCCTGGAAGCCCACCATGGGGAAGAAGATGACGGTGAAAAGCAGACACTGCGCGAACACGTACGGGATCTCCACGACTGTGGTCGCGATGAAGTACCACAACGCGTTGTACGTCTGCGAAGCTCGTTCCCGGTAGAACGCTGCGCGGTCATTCGAGTAGACTGGCAGCGTGCCCATGAAGCCAGCCATGGCCATGAACAGAGTCGACATGAAGATCAAACCCACGCCGGCAACCAGCCCGCTGTACGTCGTGTAGTCCACGCTCAGAAATGACAGGCCACAGATGAGGGCGACGCCGAGCACGATCGCAAATCGAGTGATGTTGAACGCCGGCGTGCGCCAGTACAGATCGAAGAACCGCTTGGTCAGGAAGTACAGCTGCGTCGAGCCCTTGGATGCTCGCTTCTTCGTGAAAGTCAACTCGGGCCATTCGGGCGACGGCATCGCGATTCCAGGCTTCTGCAGTTTCTCGTCCAGTAGTTGCTTCTGCTCACTCTTGGAGAAAAGGTCAACGAAGTCCAAGTCATGAGCGCGTCCGTTGCTCACACCGGCACCGATCACCTCCAACATCCACGTCGCAGGGTTTTGCCTGGGCGGGCACGGCTTCACGCTGGGGATCGACTCGAGATACTGCACCAGCTTCCGGCACCGGTTTCCCAGCTCCCCGACGAACACCGCCTGGCCGCCACGCTTCAAGAGAATCAAGTGGTCAAACAGGAAGAAGACGTCCGAGGACGGCTGGTGGATCGTGCACATAATGGTACGTCCGCTGTCGGCCACCTTTCGCACGCCGTCCATGATCACCTTGGCCGAGTGAGCGTCCAACCCACTGGTCGGCTCGTCTAGGAACAAGATACTAGGCTGAGCAGCCAGCTCCACGCCAATTGTAAGACGCTTCATCTGTTCTTGGGAACTGCCACGGACGATCTGGTCCGCGATGCCGTGCATGTCCAGCAAGTCGAGGCATTCCTCCACAGTGTCGTACTTCTTGCTGTCTGGGACGCTGCTGTCCTGACGCAGGAACGCGCTGAATGTCAAAGCTTCACGCATCGTGGACGCCTCCGAGTGAATATCCATCTGCTCGCAATAACCTGTGGCTCGACGGATCGCGAGATCGTTCGCTTCATGGCCGTTCAAGTAGATCTTGCCCTTGATCGTGCCCTCCGTCTTACGTCCGGCGATCACATCCATCAACGTCGTCTTGCCTGCACCAGTGGACCCCATCAAGGCCGTCAAAGTACCGGGCGTAGCGTATCCATTGATGCCCTTCAGCAAGTCCAGGCTCTCCTTTGTGTTCGTCGGGTCCGGGACCGTGTACCACAAGTCCGTGAACGCGATCGTCACGGGCGTGAAGTTCTTCTCACGTCGTGGCACCTCCACCATCACCTCATCGTGCGAAGTGTCCGAGTCCGAGTCTTGCTTGTGCTTCGGGGTCATGGCTAAAGCGTAGCCGTCATGGGCCTCGTCTTCAATCTCCTTCGGCATCAACTGGATGTTCGTCGGTGTCAGATAACGTCGATACTCAAGCAGATACGCGCTCAAGGCCAATAGAGCGACGTAGAAGAAGAACATGAAGATGGCACCGGTCCATATCCACGTCTGGGACGACGGCACGCCGAACTGCGACAGATAGTACTCGCCCATGTTCATCTTGAACTCGGAGCAGTAGTTGACGCCTCCGTACTCGCACACGTCGTACTTGCCAGCTCGGTACTCGTTCACAGCAAGAGCTCGCATGCACCACGCGATGGGGTTGAGCCAGTAGATCCACACGAGGTAGTCCGGGATCTCGTTCTTGGGCTGCACGAAGCCCGCGAAGATGATCACGATCACGATCGAGAAAGACGACAAGGGCTTGGCGATGTCCAGGTTCGGACACATTGCGGTGAGAGCGAAGAACCACGTCGACAAGACCAAGTTGGTCAAGACGA
This sequence comes from Phytophthora chlamydospora, assembly GCA_012295415.1. NCBI lineage: Eukaryota > Oomycota > Peronosporomycetes > Peronosporales > Peronosporaceae > Phytophthora > Phytophthora chlamydospora. The sequence goes on from JAABLK010000371.1 coordinate 24,771, forward strand.
GCAGTCCCAGGTAGATGAAGTACGCGCCCGCGGTGGCCACGAAGCCACACATCCAGTAGACCAGTGAACCGAAGATCAGGATCTCAAAGATGGACGGAGGCATGAGTGCGATCGAGTAGGCTACAACGTAAGACACCGTCTGGTAGAAGTTAGCGCCGCGCTGCTTGTAGAAGATCTCACGAGCCTCCATGAACACGGGGATCTGCGAGCCTTGACTCAACGACATGAACATCACAGCCTGGAAAATCACGCCAAGCATGACTTGCACGTTCGTCGGGTCGGTCTGGTAGAATGTACTACCGTAGATCAAGCCCATGAAGCACGTCATGACCACTCGGCTGGCAACGTACGCCTTGTTTCGCCACAAGATGGTCATGTGGCGGACGCTCAAGGCGCCGATGTTCTTCCACCACGACTGACGGAACTGCGACACCGGGTCCATGTACTCGTTCATGTGCTTCTTAAGCTCCGGGTTGATTGGGGCTTCGAGCTCGTTGACCAACTCTGCGTACACTTGAGACTGGCAGAACGCTTCAGCAAACTCACTAGCGGAACGTGGTTGCTTCGTCATGCCGGCACGGATCTCCACCTCGTATTGGTGCTGCATTCGCGTGCCCAGATCCAGCAGGTAGTCTGCGATATCGCGGTCGGGAGGACACTTGAAGCCGAGGTTCTCGAAGTACGGCACCACGTCCTCGCGCCGGCCGTGATACATGACCTCGCCCTCGTTCATGATCAGGATGTAGTCGAACAGCGCGAACACCTCGGGGGCCGGCTGAAGCAGAGAGATCGCCACCGCCTTGTGCAGCGTCTTGGCGATGTCGCGCTGCGTGCAGATGATATCGTACGTCGCCGCACTGTCGAGCCCTGTGCTGATCTCATCCATCAAGCTCACATACTTCATACCGAACTCCATCTCGCCCGTGGTCACTCGCTTCCGCTCGCCGCCAGACACACCGCGAACCATTGCATTACCGATGATGGTGTTCTCGCAGTTCTGAAGACCTAGCTGACCGATGACGATGTCCGGGTAGTTCTTGTAGTACGCTTTAGCCAGCTCAATCGCAGCCAAGTTCTCTTCAACCGAGCCCTTGGTAAATGTCTCGGAGCCTGCCTCCGTGAGGCCGCCACCGATGAACTTGTGCGCATACTCGATCGTCTCTCGAGTCGTCAGCGTCGCGAAGTGCTTGTCCGACTGCGGCACGTACTCGACGAACTGAGGAACCCGCTTGGCGATCTCCTTCTGGGGAACGCCATTGTATGTGATCTCGCCTTCGACCGTGATGTTGCTCTCAACGGGGAACTGCGCCGACAGCATTTTCATGAGCGCCGACTTGCCGGAGCCTGGCTGTCCCAGCACCAGCGTGATGGTGCCGGGCTTGAACACGCCGCTGGCTTTCTTGACGATCTCCTTGCGCACGACGCGCTTCTTCGGGGACAGGCGCGCCAGCGACCGCGCCATCGTGTTGTACAGCGTCGGGATCTCCGACTTAGCCGTCAAGTCCTCGGTGATTGTGATGTCAGCCGTGACCGACAGGTTCTTGTAGCGCACTTCCAATTGCGGCATCTCGCTGCCGATGGCTGGTTCGAAGCTCGACGCAACACGCTGGTTCAGCGCCTCCGGGCCGTTCTCGAGCATGGTCTTGCCTGACTCCAGGTTGAGTGGGGCCGGGCTCTCCGACATTGTCTTGCTGTGAGGGTCCGGTGAAGTGTAAGTGACTTGCTCTCGAAGGAGCAAATGCAATAATGAAGTTAGTAAGGCGGGCAGACTACGCGCCGAGTTGTCTCCGCCTGTGACGTGTGGAGGGCGAGCAAACAGTTTGCGCGCTTGACCTGACGACGTGCACAGATACCGCCGGTCAGTGCTGGGTAAACCCGATGATGGCCAAGCGAATATGGGTCTTATCGAAGGCCCAAGCGCGGCAACCATGACATTTTACCAACTACTGTTTTTGCGATGGATGTCTTCGCAGCGCGGAGCAACGTTATGGTGTTATGGTGTGCATGTTGCCCAGCTGCAGTCGAAAAGCAATCTCTGCGACTATTAAAAGGGTACAATTAATACAATAGCGAGATCCGCTTGATTTGCATGATCAATTTTGATTATGTCCAGGTGAGACAGGCGCTTTTGAGGTGCCTTCTTATGCTACTGCTAAAAAACCGGTTTTTAGCAGTCCGCATTTTTATGCTACTTTGGGTCACCAGGAATTCCTATTTTGGGAACGCCAGAAATCAGCAACCGCTGCAGGTTCTGACCGCTTGGGTGCCGCCCGATCCCCCCTGCGATGATAAGTGGCGTTCCGCTCCCTGCTCGCCGTCGCCGACGAATGGCGTTTCTACAACATAAGAACGACATGACGACAGGCCTTACTGCAACACATGACGACTTTGGCAACAAAGGGAGCACCACACTGAGAGCAACACAGACTTAGGTCAGCGATCTGGCGTAATATACTCGAGATAAATACTGTTAATGTTAAAATTACCAAGCTGTTTTGCGAAAATTCATGTTGAGGAACTTCATTTGAAAACTAGCTGCTGAGAAAGAACGAGAACGAAGACGCGAAGACTGATGAGTTACCCCGGTGGCGCTGGAAATAAGGCTCAAGCTGCTCCACCGGCTCCACCACCAGGTGCTGCCGGTGCCCGGCAGGGGGCGCAAGCCCGTAGCGTGCGTTTCTGCAAGGAATTGCTGCGATCGCGCCTTCACGAATATCGAGGCAATGGAAGAAAAGCTGGAGAAGGTGTCGAAGGAGGAGGTCCCGTCGGGCTGTTTGGGACCATCAAGCCAGACCCCTTCTCGCTCGATAGGAGGCTCCACTTCTGCTGCCGTGCTGGCGTTGTGCCAGTCTTGTAAGAATGGCCCCACTGTTACGTTGTATGTATCCTCCATGGTATCTCGGTAGACAGCGATTCGTAGTAGTATGGAGTCAGACACAGATGTTCTTGATGATAACTGAGCTGGACCATGATAACTCCCCAGTGATTCTGGTTCAAATGGACTGGCAGCACAACAAACTGGAAGGCCGAGATTCGTCTTGGTGGAGGGCTTGGACAGCCAACAGAAGGCGCACAGGAGTCCATGGCATAGCTGTTTCCGAACCAGTTGCAGATGCACCGAATGCTGAAGTCAATAACTGCATCACGTAGCATTCGGTCCCTTGCCAGCATTCCGACGAGATTTTCCAGTTTCACGAAGCTATCTCCACTTTCTAGGCGAAACACCGAGGCCAAGCTGGCTTCTTCGAGAACCTGGGCTCATGCTTTCGCCAATGTCTGGTGCTTTTCACCTGCCGTATCAGGCGTAAGATCATCGGAATCAGTCTCACCGTCGAAAAGATCCGGTGTGGCCGAAATGCTATTCCAGTCAGTAGAGAGAAGCCAATCCATGTCTGCTCGCCAGTTATCACATTTCTTCCGGATGCTGTAGAACTCTTGCATTTGATAGACAGCGCGTCTGCATAGCCACATATTTATGACATTCATCGTTAGTATCAGCAACACTGTAAGCAACACTTCAGTAGCAACATTACAAACGACACACAGTTTCTGCAACACTGATAGCAACATAAGCAAAGCACATACCTGGAAAACTTGGGCGTTTCCACTGAGAGAAAAGCGACGATCTCGTCCGGCGTATGCCCCGCATCCACCCCGGAGACAACCGATGCGAAGTACGTGCTTGGTGATCGCTTCTTCTTTTCGACTTGCAAAACAGCGTCTAACTTTGTGACCACGTCTGGGAATCACGAAATTGTAGTCAAACTCACCGCGTTGAGCTTGAATACGTTGGCAGCGAGCAGTACGCGCGTCAAAGAAGTCATCCGTCATAATGGCTGGGTAGCTCATGAGCATATCACCGACATGGCCTTTGTCTGCAGTATTGCGCGCCCACTCGAGCACTCGAGCTAGCACTGGTACTTTCTTGTCTGGCAAAGTAACCACTGCCAAGTTTCGCGATGCCCTGTCGGACTTCAATCGGTTTTGCGTGAGCCTCGGTTCCGCCGGGGCTTTGGCTGGGGAAGCTTCAGTACGTCGATCACACCGCGCTTACGATCGGTCTTTATCGGACTCTTGGCTTTATTTGTCGAAACAGGTGTCTTCATCAGGATAATTTTTGCACGAGACGATGCTATCAGGGCCGAGTCTTGGTCGCTTAACCGCCATCAACTCTGTGTCAATGTTTGGGCGACAGTGTCTGCGCTGTTCTTCCTGAGACCCGAACGGCATTTGATGTACGCTTGTCTTGCAAGTCTTCATCGGCAACCTTCTTTTCCTCCAGCGGAACTTCACGTTGAGAAGCCGCGCGTGTTGAATCTGACGCAGCAATACTAAGACCATGCTCAGTTTCCTCCAGCTCGCGAATAATGTTTATACTGTCAATGAAATCCGCAGAAGCACAGTCTGAGGCGATATCGAACCCCAGATCGTGTTCAGTACTGTCAGATGCGTCCGCGCCCGAACTTTCATCAGGCGTCGATGTTGCGTCCGACGAATAAGCACCCACTCCTTTCATACCGCGGAGAACAATTTGTTTCCACGCCCGCAACGCTATGTAGAATGCTGGACTTGGTAACCCTGTTAGATGCTCTATAACTGGTTCAAAAGCGGCCTTTGCGTAGCAATACTTCTCTTCTGATGACAACACGACAACGTTTGCGTACTCGCGCCGTCTCATCTTCACGTGCATCACTCGTCGGTTAGGCTGACGACGTCGTCGAGGCTGTTGTTTGCCTTCGCGACGTTGAGTTGCTTCAAATTTTGTATCTTGTGTTGTACCTGACTCGAATGTTGCATCTTGTGTTGCATCTTGTGTTGCATCTTGCGTTGCTTCAACGTTAAAATCAGCGTCAGCGTAGCCACCTGCATCGCTATCTGCAAGTTGCGTCAAGCCGTCATGCGTAAATGACTCGTCACCTTCTTTCATCCTTGTGCGTACGGCACGCAGCGATGTAACACCACCTGAAAACGCTAGTTCCAACGTAGACATCGCTTCCATACTCCATCGTCTAGGAATTGACGACAAAGGAAGACGTTCGAATCGATGGACACGCTCTGCAATGTACATTAGCTGTCGGCATGGAAGTTTGTAGCTGCAGTTGAAGATGCATGAGCACGACCACGCGAAGTCTGTGCATCGATAGGTTTCTCCGCACGCTCTCACACTCCATTCTCCAATGTCAGAGCCACGCATTACACATGTAGTCTGTGCCGAGAACACCATGAAGTAATCCCATTCACTCCGAACTCGTGCCAGCATGTAGCCACTCAAATTCTTAGCCACTAGCGAAAGACACCCCGGTACGAGATCTGGGTGGCGCGATGTCGTAGAGTGCTTGCGTGTAGAAGTGATTAGCCGCTGGATAACGGTTGTTTGGTGAGCAAGAAGTCCACTTATCGTGGCATCAAGTCTTGGTCTCTTTCCCAGAAGAAGCTTAACTTGATTCCAATTCGTCTCTATCCGATTTGTCGTCGTATTTCCAGCGGTGAAGAACTTCCCTCTCGCATGGTTTGCCCACATCGATACGCTTGGTTTCCATTTTACCAGAAAATACTCGAGCAGCTCCGGACAAACGCTCTTGCACGAACTCGTGAAAGCAGCGAGCTCAGAATCAAACGTCGACTTGGAGTTGCTTCAACAGGAAATTTAACAACGAGCAGCACATTTAGCAACATACAAAGCAACACACCATTCCTTAATGCACACACAAACCGTACCAGTAGATCAACTTCGCAAACGCCGCTTCCATCTCGTCGCGCTGTGTCATTGTCAGATCAAACTTTGCCCTTCTGCATACTTTGCGCCAATAAGTCAGTGCGTGAAACTGACAAAGAAGCACTCTAGCATCCGGAAAGGCCTTCTCTAGGACCTGCCACTCGACGAAGTCCTTGTCGATCACGATTGTCTTGATTTTCCTCCACGTCGGATTTCGGTCCTTGGAGAATTCAATTATGAGCTCCATGGTGCGTGCTTTCTGATCCAGTGCAAGAAAGTCAACAACTGGGACCCCTCGACCAGTAGCAGACGTAACGACTAGACTCCCTGCAACAACAAAGATACAACTGGAAAGTGTTAAAGCACACAATAGTTTGTAGACACGTCATACCATAGGACTCACCGAGATGATACCCTGGGTTGTTGGTACCATGCGTCCAGTCCATTACGAGCGCATCTCCCCACTCCTCAAAGCACTGCTTCTGAATCCATGTCTGCATCGCAATGATGCAGCAAATGCCTATCTGGTCTTGGACGAGAAGAACCGGGGTCCTCGTCTGCAAACCCATCAAGAAGCAACTTCGTCCGCTCGAGGGTGCTGCTGCCCAATACTAGCTGAAGGATGTTTCTCGTTTGTTGTGGGCTGAGAATCATATCTGTTGCCAATAGGCGAATAAATCAAACGTGTTGAAATATAAGAAATAGTAAACCAACATAAAGAGTAACCCGCCAATCAGTAAATCACCACATGCACCCACCGCGCTTGTCCGACAGGTATCGATTGATATCCGCGGTCTTTGTGGTCACTTCAGCCAGAAGGCCGAGCTCCTCGCGGACCTGACGCGACAGCGGCATCGACTTTGCGCCTCGATAGGAGTCGAAAATGATCTTGTTCGTCTTGTGGTTGTGCTTTGAAATTTGAAACAGTTGGCGGTGATCCGGATCACCGCAAAACGTTTTCGGTTTTCTCGAATTATTTATTTTTGCTGTGGTGC